>VIAB01000715.1:15504-38616 GCA_009801035.1 Oophaga pumilio
TACCCGATACTTGCAGTATCGTATCGCTCAACACTAGCAGGGACTCGTCAAGACGGAAGGTAATGGAATCCAGGTGCACTGCCGTATGGGGAGACGAATCCCTGGGGCTAGCAGGGCCAACGGGCAAGGGGATGCTCCATAAGAAACCAGTGGCAGGGCCGAAGATGTGTTCTGCACATGAGAGACTATGACATATTGTGCCCTATCCCACATGCTCCACTGTAATGACCATGATCTGTTCAGTAAACAACCACGAGTGCCCCGCTCAGGCACCTTACAAGGCAAAAAAGGAGACATTACTATCCAAAGGCAGAGAACGGACACTACAAGTATATGTTTGGAGCCCAATCTAGATTCCACTGATCTGTAATTTGCAGGCACTGTTTCCTTGAAATCAGCACCATGGTCAGCTCAGCATATGCAATGGCAGAAACTTATGGGATGTCTGGAAAGTCAATCCAGTTATGTCTGCAGATGTGCTCGTCCATGTTTATGTGCTCGTCCATGTTTATGTGCTCGTCTATGTTTATGTGCTCACCCATGTTTATGCGCTTGTCCATGTTTATGTGCTCGTCTATGTTTATGTGCTCGTCCACGTTTATGTGCTCGTCCACGTTTATGTGCTCGTCTATGTTTATGTGCTCACCCATGTTTATGTGCTCGTCCATGTTAATGTGCTCGTCTATGTTTATGTGCTCGTCCATGTTTATGTACTCGTCTATGTTTATGTGCTCACCCATGTTTATGTGCTGGTCCATGTTTATGTGCTGGTCCATGTTTATCTGCTCGTCTATGTTTATGTGCTCGTCTATGTTTATGTGCTCGTCTATGTTTATGTGCTCACCCATGTTTATGTGCTCATCTATGTTTATGTGCTCGTCCACGTTTATGTGCTCGTCTATGTTTATGTGCTCACCCATGTTTATGTGCTCGTCCATGTTTATGTGCTCGTCTATGTTTATGTGCTCACCCATGTTTATGTGCTCGTCCATGTTTATGTGCTTACCCATGTTTATGTGCTCGTCCACGTTTATGTGCTCGTTCATGTTTATGTGCATGTTCATGTTCTCATCCATGTACTTGTGCTCATCCATGTTTATGTGCTCGTCCATGTCCGCGTGCTTGTCCATGTCTATGTTCTTGTCCATGTCTATGTTCTTGTCCATGTCTATGTACTCGTTCATGTCCGCGTGCTCGTCCATGTCCATGTGCTCGTCCATGTTGCGGGCAAGAGTCAGATCCGCCTTGATATTGCAGGTTATCATTTGTATTGGAGAATAGAGCACACTCCCAGTTTTTCCAGGCAGGTCATCAGTCCACATGGACAATCAGTCATGTGCACTGGCTGTACTAGGTCCGTGCTCTATCCATGAGTGGCCCGTGGTGCGTGGTGCTCACAGACAGCACATGGACCGATTAGATAGAAAACTACTACGGCTTCCACTATTATTGGAGCCATAGTGCAGAGTGAACCTTCAAAAGGAGCTGTCACATCAAAGGGATCCATTATAGGAGGGATCCTAAAGAGTGCAAACAAAGACGGAGAGAAAATGACCGTCTCTTTCCATGTCACCGACAGTGATGATGACCCCTCCAAACAGCTCCCCATACCTCAGCGTCCTATATCCACGTGGTTCAGTGCCGTCACTCTCGCAGCATTGGGCCATAAATCTACATTCACGTAATTGTGTCCAGATATCAGATACAAAGTAACTATATGAAGCCGGGTTATATAGGGGATATAAATAATGGAAGCCAGGCGATGCTTCGTGCTCGTCTCCTGGCTGCCGAGCGAGGCGCTGATTAAAAATCCACTAGTCCCAATGGTTTCATCATCCTGACAAATAAAATGGGGCCACATTGTAAGTATTGATAGGAAGAGCGCGGCTCACGGTAATGACGGCCTTGGAATAACAGATTCAGGAGCGGCTCGGCTGGATCTTGACGGCAGGTATCGATTGGGGGAGGGGAGGGGGTCGGTGTAAAGGCTTCTTATCATAGTTCTTACCTTGTAGTGAGCGATTCCGGGCACCAGCGAGTGAAGTCTATTGTTCATTGTGCATTCATCAATGTACGCTCTGTAGTATTTACTTGTGTGATTTTCGTTTTAATTTTGTTTCTTTCCGTCTTTTTGCGCCGACGATGAATTGAAGCTTTTGTCAGATGCAGAAAAGCTCTGAAATTATTGCTAAAATTAAAGCAGATTCGTTTTCTAAAGATGAAGGACTTAATTCAACATTGACTGTAATTGTTATTGTTTTGTTTTATTTGTTGACTTTTTATGCATCAAATTTTTCAAAATGACACATATGGCTTATGAAAATGATCTTTATTTTTTTTGTCTTTAACCTTTTTTTGCAACTTTTTTAAAGCAATAGGTCACATGCAGCAACATTTGCGTAAAAACTTCAGGCACACGTAAAATCACACCGGAGGGGAGGACTGGAGCACATTTGCCCAAAACAGAGGAACTTTTTCAAAAGTAGAAAAACAACAAAACTCAATCATACTGGCAACATAAACAAGTGAAAACATATAAAGACTTTAAAAAAGATGAATAAGGCCTAAATGTAAAACAGGCAAAAAAAACACACCAAAAACTAGACCTAAAAACAGGCGCAAATGCATTTATGGGCTCAAAATGCCTAGACTCTTACAAATTCTGATCATTCAGCCTTAAAGAGGTTGTCTAGGATAGCAAAACATCTGGTTGCTTTTTTCTAAAAACAGCTCCACCCCTGTCCTCAGGTTGTATCTGGTATTGCAGCCTAGCGTCTTGGTGTATATTGCGGTCGTTCTCATGGTGCATTGGTGCACTACGCTTCCTCCATTGGCAGCTGCTACTTATATACAGTACTTGGATCAGACTTCATATGCCTCAAGCTGTGATTGTTTTAGTGGAAAATGGAAACAAATATGTAATCGAGAGAATCTATTTTATGGATACCAGCCTTTTGTTAGGTGACCATAAGGCAATGCCATGCTAGGTGACCATACGGCAGTGCCACACTTCCTAGGTGCACCATGATAAAGCCTCATCTCAGGAAGGGTTCGTTGCACTTTAAGATGCAAAATAAAGCCCAATAGTTATATATTTCGCAGCGTGTGAAGTCAGCCAGACGACGTTTTGTTTGGTTCATCAGCTTTAGTAAGACAGCGCCACATTCCTCCGCGTCTCCGCTTGAACAGCGTTCGGAGCGTAGACAGTATCTGACACAACCTCGCGGAGAACAGCTATTCTCTGTGCAGCATCTGAAGGAAATCCACAAATTGGAAAGTGCTTTTCATGAAGGAGTAATCAGACCTGTGCTCTCCGCAGCTTGAAGTGTGTATGAAGCCGGGTCCACAGCCGGGGAAGGACGAGACGCAGGCACATCCATGCGCAGATCATTAAATTAGTCCAAGACTGCGCGTCTCAGGAGAGACACACTTGTCACTTCATTGCTTTCTTCAGTTCTGTCTGCTGAAATGCCCGCGTGGGTATTAACCCCAAGCGTATGCGGAGCCCAGGATCAAAAACCAGAAGGAACAATTGTAGCAAAAAATGCAAACTAATAGAGAGGCATCGGGATGTCCGGGAAATATGTCCTGTCAATCATGTCCTCAATTATACAGGAGAACTTCTAGCAATATTTCACTGCCTTACTCTTCCTCTGGAGTTTTGGGACATAACAATAATAGTAATTTTTATTTCTATGGCGCCAACATACTCAGCAGCGCTGTACACTACAGAGGGGACTTGTACTGACTATAAAAACATTGCAGAGTATCACCAGAGGAGTGAGGGTCCGGCCGCTCACAATCTATGAGGAAATAGGGCCATCAATATAATAAATAGGGGGTTCACATAAAGCTGCATGTACCGGTCACCAACCAGTGTGCGTAAGACACAGAGGGCTACCGAGTGCATGGAGGGAGTGAACAGATGCTACGAGGGACCTGATTTACAAGAAAATTTTGGAAGGTCAGAGCTGGAATAGTTACATAAGTGGGTTAGAGCAATAGGCCAGTCTAAAGTGCTTTTTTAGGGCGTGCTTAAAATTATGAGTATTGGGAATGAATCAAATTGTCCTGGGTAGTGCATTCCAGAAAACTGGTGCAGCACGTGAGAAGTCCTAGAGACAGGAATGGGAAGTTCGGATTATTGAGAATGTTAGTCTTAGATCATTAGCAGAATGGAGAGCACAGTTGAGAGAGATGTAGGGGGGTGCAGAACCGAGGACAGCTTTGTGGGTGAGAGTGATAAGTTTATATAGAACTCTGAGGTGGATGGGTAACCAGTGTAATGACTGGCACAGGGTGGAGGCATCGGTGTAGTGGTTGGCAAGGAATATGATCCTGGCTGCTGCATTCAGGGCAGATTGGAGAGAAGAGAGTTTAGTAATAAGGAGACCAATCAGAGAGTTGCAATAGTCCAGGTGAGAATGAATAAGAGCAACAGTAAGAATTTTTTTTTAGAGTCAAAGGTGAGAACAGGTTGAATTCTAGAGATGTTTTTGAGGCGTAGGTGAGATGAGGAAAGATCTGAATCAAATATGACCCCAAGACAAGTGTCCTGCAGGGTAGTAATGGTATAACCACACACGGAGATGGCTATGTCGGGCATAGGTAGGTTAGTGGAGGGAGGAAACACAAGGAGGTCATTTTTTGACAGATTAAATTTTAGATAGTGGGAAGACATGATGTTAGAGATAGCGGACAGACAATCACTGGTATTATGTAGTCATGAGGGGTGATGTCAGGAGATGGGTATAATTGGGTCATCAGCAGAGAGATGGGACTGAAAACTGAATCTACTGATTGTTTGTCCTATAGGGGCGGTGTACAAAGAGAAGAGGAGGGGGCCCAGGACTAATCCGTGAGGATCCTCTACAGTAAGGGGACGAGGAGAAGAATAATAGGCGGCAAAAGAAACAGTGAAGGAACGGTCAGAGACATAGGAGGAGAACAGGAGAGAACGGTGTCCTTGAGGCCGATAGAGCAGAGCATAGTGAGGAGGAGCTGATGGTCCACAGTGTCAGAGGCAGCAGAGATCCAGGAGATCAGCAGGGAGCAGGGACCATTAGATTTAGCTGTTAGTAGATCATTAGTGACTTTAGTGAGGGCAGTGTCAGTAGAGTGTAAAGAGCAGAATCCGGGTTGTAACATGGGCAGTTGTAGAGGTATCATCACCCTATTTTTCATCTGATAAGACGCCTTTCAGACCTTACATCTCGCTTGTGACACCACTGAAAAAAGGCATCGAGATATGACAAAAATGTGTCCTTTCAATTAAATCCTCAATTATATAGGAGATTTTCCATGTCTTACTCTTTCACTACATTATCATGTCATTTTAAGTTTTAGGACTTGGACAGTTGCAGAGGTGCCTTCACCTTACATTACAACTGATGAGACGTCTTCTTTCAGAAGTCGGCCACCTTGGGTCACACTTCTGACACCCCCGGCAAAAGGGATTGGGATGTCTAAAAAAATTGTCTGATTGATCAAGTCTTTGAATGTACAAGTGAAGTTCCAGTCCTTGCGCTATTTCCCTACCTTATCTTTCCTCTAGAGCTTTAGGACATGGACACTTACAGAGGTAACATGACCCTACCTCGCAGCTGATGAGACACCTTTTAAAAGGTGGCCCCTAGGGTTCCATTTTTCACACTCCTGAAAAAAGACATCAGGATGTCCAGAAAATGTGTTCTGTCGGTTAAGTCCTCCATTATATAGGAAATTTTCCATCCCTTACAGTATTTCACTACCTTATCCTGTCATGTGGAGTTTTAGGACTTGGACTGTTGCAGAGGTAACATCACCATTCCTGGCAGCTGATGAGACACTTTTTTTCAGAAGGTGGCCACCTGGGGTTCCACTTCCAAAACTCCTATCACATGGGTGATTTTAACCAGTACCAATGTGAGCCAGCCAAGCAATCAAGTTCATAAAATTGTGAGCCCCTCTGCCTTGGTCATCAAGGGAGGTCCCTGCTCCATTACCTCCATATACACTAACGGGCCATATGGACACAGTTTGACAGTTGTACTTTTATTGGACCCACTTTTTGGGTTCCTGGGTATGGACAAATTTTACACATGGTCACTACATCCGGTAAAAATGTCATCCTAACTCTATATCAAGCCATTCTATGGCTCCATGCATGATAGGTGTGCAGGGGGTTAACTATACAGGTGCAGGGGTTGTAGTCGCACCTGGGCCTATTGACCCAAATGAGAAGATAGTTGGGGGCCGCAAGTTTCGAGTTATATGGGCGGCATTCTACAATTTTAAAAAAAGTGATTTTCATAAAACTTCATCTGAGTTAATCGGGGGGTCTTCTGAGAGGAGAAAGTTTGAAAAGAGCATCTCTTGCTCTGGAGGACCTGCCCTGCCCAAAATTACACACAAATCCCATTGATATGGTGAAGAATAGTGTAATACTTTATTTCTCCTGCGGGGGAGCTGCATAGAAATGGAACACTTCCTATTTCCCCATGGATTATAGCTGATCTCAGGGATCCAAGCCAGGAAGATGCTTTGTAATAAGTTTCTGGTCATGTGACCCTTCTAACGAATCGGAGAATCTTAGAGCCCCTTTAAAGGGCACCAGACTAACCCTTTGTTTCCAGGCATTGTAAATATATTTCACTTTTATGCTGTTCTCGCACCTTGATGACTTCGAACTATAATATCCGAGCCTCAAAAAAACAAAACCAAAGACAGAAGAAGCATTTCTTTATGGGCGTAATAACCGGAGGGAACGCGCGGACACTTTCTGCTGCGATGCAATTTACCAGCTACAATAAAGCTGTCTCTCTAGAACACAATCTCAGGCTCGTTCCGGAGGTGGCAAAGAGCGTTCATTTCCGTCTCTATCTGGAAGAGATCGACCGAATGTTTCACAGGAACGGCTGACGCTGACTGTCCTGGATAGAGATCGCCTGTGGCTCTGTGATATTACTGTAAAGGAGGAAAATTCATGGAGGTTCTCAATGCCAGGAGGAGGTCACGTCAGCTTCTTCAGAGGAGAAGAAAAAACCTCAATTCATTTTTATGGAAGAAATCACATTTTTACTGGAAACCATCAACAAGCAGGCTAGCTGAGGATGACAAGTCTCTTTTATGGCTTGTGTCAACTTAGCGCAATATCCAATAAGGGTTAACGACAGGACTAAGCTGTCTGTAAGTCAAATTGCGACTGTGATATGCAAACTTCTAAAAAGAGACGTAAGAATAATAGATCACATTGCTGACGGTTTCCATGCGTGTCATTTTGTTAGTTTTTTTCACCTCTCATATTCTAAGCATAATGCAAAACAAGCAAAAATAAAATGATAGAACCTTTTGTTCTTCACTAATGGAGAACGACGAGGCAGAAGTTCTGCCATAATCTGAAAAGACGTAAGCTAAAGTATCTGCGCAACTAAAACCGCACCCATGATGACAAACAAGAAAAAAACAACAGATGAAAACAATGTTAACATAAGAAAAAGGCTTAAAATACATAATGGGAGAAAAGTCATAGGGTTCACTTACTTTTTTTTGCAACTGCATGTCTACTGTAAGATGTTGTAATCTGTTATATAAGGAAGATTCTCTGAGAAGAAGGTGAATATTCTTACGTTACTTCTAGTGTCACACTTCAACTTGTGTTTAGAAGGGGTTAATTCCGAACGTGCCGGATTCATATTGTTTCCTTAATTCATACAGATAAAAATTACAGAAAACGTTGGTGTAAAATGCATTAAACCATGAAATCTGAAAACGTGGAACCCTGCAGATCTGCTCCTTGCTCTTCTCTTCCAGAGGAGCCGTAATTGCTCCATAGATCTCTGTAGCCGCATCTCGCACACCACAATTATCCTCCATAAGAAACTTACCGGGATTTGTCGTCTCTTTATAAATCTGTATTGTTCGCCTCACAATGGCCCCTACAGCGGAAACACGAGAGCGGCGGGAAATGTCACAGTGAGAAGAAACTGAACCTCTCCCTATCATCTATCTATCTTCTATCTATTTATTATCTATCTATTATCTGTCTATCTATTATTTATCTATAATCTATCTACACATGTGGTCAAAATTGTTGGCACCCCTCGTTTAATGACAGAGAAACCCACAATGGAGACAGAAATAACTTGAATCTGACAAAAGTAATAATAAATCAAAAATCCATGAAAATGAACAAATGAAAGTCAGACATTGCTTTTCAGCTTCCACAGAATTTTTAAAACAATAAAACTCATGAAATCGGCCTGGACAGAAATGACGGTACCCCACAGAAATGACGGTACCCCTGAAAATAATGTGACAAAAGGGACATGTTAAATCGCGGTGTGTCCACTAATTATCATCACAGGTGTCCACAATCTTGGAGTCAGTGAGTGACCTGTATAGAGGCTACAGATACTCACTGTGCTGTGTGGTGACATGGTGTGTATCACACTCAACATGGACCAGAGGAAGCGAAGGAAAGAGTTGTCTCAGGAGATTAGAAAGAAAATTATAGACAAACATGTTACAGGTAAAAGTTATAAGACCATCTCCGAGCAGCTTGATGTTCCTGTGACTACAGTTGCACATATTATTCAGAAATTTAAGCTCCATGGGACTGTAGCCAACCTCCCTGGACGTGGCCGCAGGAGGAAAATTGATGACAAATCAAAGAGACGGATAATACGAAAGGTAACAAAAGAGTCCAGAAAAACTGCTAAACAGATTAAAGGTGAACTTCAAGCTCAAGGAACATCAGTGTCAGATCGCACCATCCGTCACTGTATGAGGCAAAGTGGACTTCATGGGAGACGACCAAGGAGGACACCACTGTTGAAAAGAATCATAAAGCCAGACTGGAATTTGCCAACTACATGTCAACAAGCCACAAAGCTTCTGGAAGAAAGTCCTATGGACAGATGAGACAAAAATGGAACTTTTTGGCAAGGCACATCAGCTCTATGTTCACAGACAGAAAAATGAAGCATATCAAGAAGAGGACACTGTCCCTTCTGTGAAACATGGAGGAGGCTCTGTTATATTCTGGGTCTGCTTTGCTGCATCTGGCACATGATTTATTATTACTTTTATCATATTCAAGTTATTTCTGTCACCATTGTGGGTTTTTCTGTCAATAAATGAGGGGCACCAACAATTTTGATCACATGTGTATCTATCTATCTATCTATCTATCTATAAGAGGTGTGACTGCCTCCAGACTGACTCTACTCCTCCCATTGACCAATAGGTGATTTTCATGAGTTCTACGTACCCATTTGAATTGTAGGCTCATAGCCCGGGACAGACATGTTTCCAAGGGAAAAGGATCATGCACTGTTATATTCTTTTAATAATGGCGGGGTGCAACATCATGCACCGGAGTAAACATGAGTAAAAAAAGAGATGCAATAATGATGTGCACACCTCACAACATAAACATTATAACAAAAACACACTATATTAACCAAACATGTCATAAAAACAAGTTAAAAACAGCAACATGAACTTTTGAATGTAACACCTGTAAAGGCTCCTAAGCATTTATAAAGGTCCCTTAGTCTGTTTCAGTAGCTCCACAATCATGGGGAAGACTGCTGACCTGACAGATGTCCAGAAGGCAGTCACTGACACTCCACAAGGAGGGGAAGCCACAAAAAGTCATTGCTAAAGAAGCCACACAGAAGTTCACACAGTGCTGGATCCAAGCAGATTAATGGAGAGTGGAGTGGAAGGAAAAAGTGTGGTAGAAAAAAATTGTTAAGAAAAGGCCATTCAAAAATTTGGGGGAGATTCACAAGGAGTGGATCTCATTATTTATCTATTATATATCTATCATCTATCTATTATCTATCTATCTAGCTATTATCTAGCTATTATCTATCTATCTATCTATTATCTATCAACTATTTATCTAAAAAAAACAGCAGTAAACTGGCCAGCACCTATGAACAGAATTAAGTGTGAACAGGTGCATGCGGCTGTGACTGCACAATGTACAAACAATAGTATACAGCAGCCTCTGTAAGCGTTAATTTGTATGCAAGCATTGAATATATGACATTTGGAGGCATCACAGCTACAGAAAATATTTATAATATGAAGGTACTTAGTGCACAAATTGGACAATTCATGAGAGCCCACCAGCCACCACAAGGCGACCTTTCTCTGATGGGACACTAAACCTAACATTTACCAGACAAGCTACAAATATAAAGGGCAGGTGGGATCCAACACTAATCGAAAATGGTCCTAGGGCTGATGGGTGATCAGTCAAATATCTTTGTCCTTTAAAACAATGTACAAGAATAATAGGCAAAATTGCGTCAGTTGTTGTCTGTGACATTATCGCCTGTATCATTAATCTCCTGCTCTGCCTCTGTCTGTCCCCATCGTATTCCCCTAGAGAATTACCTTTAACTCGTCCGATGAGTGGAAATAAACATTGTGTCTTTTATTTATAAAGTATTCGCACCCTGGTCACAGGAACCGAAAATTGGGAGAACTGTCACCATATGTTGAATAGACCGACGGAGAGAAAACTCTAGATAATTCTGTGTATTATAGATTTGTTAGAGTAAAATCCTCTGCGAGGAGCGGCCGGGTACAGACGACTGCTGCCCAGAATGTTAACGGCGAGGTTTGGTGTTCAGCGTGGATCTGCTCCGGACTGAGTAACAATCTGATGCTCTGTGAATGCCGACACCTCTATCCACCTCCCAAACACAGAAATACAGGGTTTGCTTTTTTGTTTTCTATTTTTCATTTTTTGTTTTCTATTTTTTTTGTTTTTCTTTTTTTGTTTTCTTTCTTGTTTTCTTTTTTGTTTGTTTTCTTTTCTTTTTTTCCACTTATATAATGTAATTTTTTACTGATATTTTGGGACCATCTCTCCCCAATAACACAGACTCTCGTGGGGTAATGAGAAATTAAGTCTCCTTTCTAAATTTTTGAAAAGTCCACAATTTTTTAATGCCTAAAGAAACTAGAAAAAAATCATTAATGGGGTTGTCCACCTTTGTTAACAACTTTTTTTTTTTCTTAAATGTGTGTATTTCGGGCTGAAAAATAACTTGTGCAAATGAGTTTCATCAAAAGTTTTGCACCTTTTGGCTTTTACAGGCTCTATGCTTCCCTGCACATATCACTTTGTTGAAGTTTGATGTCATAAATCAGCTGAGAGGAGCTCAGAAAACGACAGAGAAAGGAGTTCCAAACTCTCCCATCAGTACGAGTCTATGTCCCATGTCACACTCTCAGTAGAAGCTCGCTGATGGGTTCTCAGTTAACTCATTCTGCAGCAGATGCTGCAGACCGTAAATAATGCAAATATTTAAATAAAAATTGTTTTAAAAAATGATTTTAACCTCCAAATACATGCAAAAAAATGTATCCAAAAGGTGAACGATCTGCTAAAGAGTTCTACAAAAAGCATCCTTATAGCTGTGAAACGGCTAAAAGAACTACTTAGAAAAAGCCACCATGCTATATTTGGCATTTAAAAAAAAAAGACCACTGGAAAAGACTTTGAAGAAAATACCTGCAGTGTTTTCCTGAAGAGTTTTTTCTGCTTCAAAAATGAAGCATCTAAAGGTTTCATGTGCAATAATGAGACTTGTTGCATTCGTTTTTGGCCAACGAGATGATCAGGGTCATTCTTGATTTCTCCGGGTTCCATGTCCCCGCTCAGATCACATGTAGATTTTTTTTTCTAGGATTATTTATATTGATGTATTACCATTAGTGAGAAAATAAATCCAAAACTCCAGATTAGCAATTTCCCAAGTTTCTGATTTTGGGGCTGTACAGACCAGGGAGGCCGCCCATGTATCTGCCCGGTCGTTAGGACTTCATGCGGATTGATTTGGCCGAGGTTTTCCTTGTCATCTTTTTTGGATTCGTTACTTATTTTTAATTAGTGGTTAGATGGCAACAGATGAAAGTGGGCTATAAATATCGCCCGATAGATCCGCTTCTACAGCGAGCGCCACAGAATATAAACCAGGACGAAAGGATCAAATCACACAAAGAACAAGGGAAGCATCGAAGACCTGACGTTAAGGGTCGGTATTTTTATCTTTTATTTTGCCTGCTCTGACCTAATGTCTTCAAAGTCACAAAAGCTCCCAGATGAATTGTGCAAAAGTATATAAAAAAATGCAGATAAGGAAAATGATGATGATGTCCAAGGGCGGCGAACAACATTCCAATTTTAATAGTACGAATCTCCCAATAGTTGATGGACACTTGTTGGACAAATTATAAACGTCTAAGAGCTGCGGTGACTCGCGATGGAACGGATGTCTTGAAACACTTGAGTAAAAATGAACTTTTTGTGGATTTCCAACTTGGAAAGTTTTATCACTTTCTATTTGTACCTGTCCCGGTTCCAGTGCCGAGCGCTGCACCACCTGCCGTCCCCGGCCGGTGTCTCCTCCTCCTGCAAGTCAGCTAACCATCCAACCCAGTGCATCTTGTGTAGGCAAGGGGGCAAGCTTCCTTGCCCAATCAACGAGGAGAGGCGATGGAGTTACACACAAGGTACAGCAGAGGCAGGGGTACACCGGCAAAGGCCTGGGTCAATTTCTGTGTCGAGGAGGTGCTGATGACCGGGTTTTTTTGACAAAGAGGGAAAAGTTTTTACAGATGGTCAAGAAATTCCTGGCCGACTAAATCAACGTACTCTCTAATTCCTCTGCAACTTTCAACTATTGGGTCTCAAATCTGATCACCTGGCATGATCTGTCCCTCTATGCCTTGGTGGTGTTGTGCTGCTCTTCCACTAGAATCTTGTCTGAGCGGGTTTTTACTGCCTTGGGGGTCATAACAGAAAGGCATTTTCGCCTGTCAACAGAAAATGCTGACAGCGCTCATTTTGATGAAAATTAACAGAGCCTGGATTATCCCCGACTTTTCCACACCACCAGATGACAGCAGCACTAGATGACAATATTTGAATGAGACAATCCAGTTGGTTCTTTCAAGGGTCTATGGATGACTGGATGACCTTCCTTATAATTTTTTCAGGCTTTGCATTGTATGCAGAGCCTTCATGAGTGTAGGAGTACCACAACTACACTTTCCTAATATTTGAATGAGTCACTCCATTTGGTGCCTTCAAGTGTGTATCATTGTGGGCAGGGTCTAAGGTTTCCAAATGTTTCCGGCCGATTTATCAATTCCCTTTTTTAAAAAAAAGTTACAACATTTTTGTGCAAATGTACTCTGGTCACCCCCTCCCACCCAGAGTGATTTTATATACGTTTGTTATTTTAATTTTTACACAGATGTTGCAACATTTTAGAGGAAAAGAAAAATTGCTAAAAAGCCTAATGACAAAATAAGAGTATTTTTGATTTTATGCAAAATTTATTAACTGTGTGCGTCAATTTGAAGAAGAAAAAAGTCAACGAATACCAGGATGAATTGGACTTTTTGTAGTGAAAATTAAAGAACATTTAGCAAAAATAGGAAATTGCATCTTTTTGCAATTTTCACTTGATACTTTGTTACTTTATTGCTTTCCTGTTGCTCCTTCCATCTCCAGTAATTTATTTTTCATTCCTTTTGCTTCGTTGTGTGCAGAGACCATAGGACAAACATGCAGATAAATCAGATTCACTGGAAGAAAACACTGGAAGACAAATACCAGCAGAAAGAAGAGAGACGGGGCGGAGGGCGGCCGGGGGGAGCGGGAATACTCGGCTTTGTATACATTTCCATAAATGTGTGAGCTCGGTATCGAAAGGTAATGAAAATGAGCAATTCTGCGCGGATGAGATAAAGGCTTTTGTTAAGAAAATCACAAGAGGAAAGAAGAAAGAAATGGATTTCATTAGAGTATGTAAATAGAGGAAGAAGGTGCCGACGGACGGGATGAAGAAGTCAGGATCTAATCTGATTAGTGCTTTGTTATACTCGGCTAAGCCTCCGTCTTCTGCTCGGGCAGCGAACCCAAACCTGGACCACAAGAACACGGACAGCCGGCAGCCATTGGGACCATGAAAGTGTTACATGTAGGCAGTAAAGAATTGGATTAAAGGGGGTTTCCACTTTTAGATCAGTGTATAATTGTAAGTTTTGCAAGTTCCGAATATTTTAGAACCAATTCTGGAAACATTTTACTCCAGAAAACTCAACTTTTGTAAAAAGTAGTTGCGCAAAAATGTTGCGACTTTTTGAAAAGTGCGTCTACGAGTTCTCCCAACATGATGAAATCCGGGTTATCATTTTGATACCATGTGATAAATATTCCTTCCCCACTTTCCCCCATGGACCACCATCTTGGCTGCGATCTGAGCTTCTTTTTCTTTTATCAGTTTTGCTTTTTTTTGTCTTTGTTTATTGCTGCTTGGCTCATTGCGGCCAATTTCGATGCTCACGGGGATCAGGTTCGGAGGGGATTTGGCTCGACTCAGGGCTTTACTCCTCGATAATTAATAAGCCGGACGCGTGTCCTAGTTCAGGCCCGGGATCTGTGTCTAGTTGGGTTCTGTCGCCAGTTTATCATTCCTGGTGAGTGCGGTATTACGGATTCGTAGCTGTAAGGCTCACCACCATTTTTTTTTTTAGTCGCACTATAAATCTTCAGACTTCAAATAATCCCTTCATGAATGTTCATTATAGATCGCATTCGGCAGACCGCCTCCACAAAACTCCGCAGAAAAATGCTCCTTCTCTACTTTTACTTGAGAAATTTTTCTTTCTTTGTTTTGCGATTCTGGGAGTGAAGTCCTGCAACTTCCAGGCAGAGTATAGCTAAAATCCGCAGAATCTACAGATGGGGCGCTGCTGGGCTCGGGAAACATTCGCCTCATCTCATTGCCCTGATACTTTCCAACAATTGCAATGCAAATTATGGAGCAAGTAATCCAGGCCCACCAATGAACTCCCCCAAAACACCTAAGAGGGACCCCAAATAACCCATTTGGATAAAGTATTTTAAGTCCTAACGCTTTTCACAGTGTGAGACAGTTGTCCTGGCAAAATCTGGATGGACGGTATGTTTGCATTTTGCCCAGGGATGAGGAGTTAAAGGGTATTTTCCATTTGCAGAAATGCGTATTGTTGGATAGAGCTTGTAAATATGAGCAATTTTGTATTTTACTGCTTATTAAAATTTTCAGCCGCTCTTGAGATATTAACATTTTTCTTTTGGTTACAGCTCGTTGCTTTGGAGATCGACCACCGCTGCTAAACAGCAGAACACTGTTACAGGCTCGCTGTTTTGTACCTGGCCAGGGTCGGGGGAGCGCCCTGATACTTCCTAATCCCGGCCAGCTTCAGGGCAGTGCTTTCACGCTAAACAGCAGCAGTGGTCGGTCTCCTAGCAATGAGCTGTAAACAAAAGAAAAGTTTTAATATTTCAAAAACGACTGCAAATTGTAATAAGCAATAAATTGCAAAAGTGCTTGTTTTTATGAACCCTATCCGATAACATCCATCTGTGAAGACGGGGACCAACCGTTTAACCCCTTCCCGACCTTGAACATACTCAACACGTCCAGGCGATTTTGCACAGAAGCTGTGAGTGTGCGATCCCTGATATTGCCCGCACGGCTCCCGGCAGTTTAACCGCCTAAATGATGTGATCAATATCTATTGCAGCATTTCGAAGGCCTGCAGAGGCAGGGAGCCCCCTCTACCCTCTGATCGGCACCCACCACAAGGGCCCAATCGTTGCCATGGTGAAACCATGGCGACATCCAGGTCACCAGGCTATGCCAAGCCCCTCAGACCATGCGCAGAGCACGGTCTAAGGGGCTTGTTTCAGTGCTTTTATAAGAGCAATCAGGCTGCTGAAAGTCAAAGTTCCATAAATAAAATCAATTTTTCACATGCTGTTGATTTTTTTCATTATGCCTCCCAAAGATTTGCAGTAAGGCTCGGCGCACATTTATCCTGCACTCTGCGCTGAGCGCTTACACCGGAGTTTCTGTGTAATTCTCTGAAATACGTGATTCAGCCGGAATCTCTGGCGGAAGATTCCTTATAATGAGTCAGATGGAGGCACTGTGGACACCGTCTGACCTGTGATCCAGCGATGTCCGTCTTTTTAGGATTGCATAAATGAGTGGTCGGCCAAAGTTTTTTGCACTTCTTAAAAGAAGGACAATGCTGAACAGAGGCCAGATAATGTCCAGATTAACTCTGCTGCCTCGTTACAATGACTAGATCCCTCGGGGGTTTCATCTGAATCATGTCACTTGGAGATTTAAAGGGAAACCCCAAAGTAAGTGCTCAGCGTAGAGCGCTAGATAAATGTGGTCCCAAACATTATGTAAAATGTTCGCAATAAAAGCTTCATCTCAATCTACAAATAAAACAAGTTCCCACTCAGGTCTGACATCTGTTAACAGAAATATAGGGGGCTTCCATGTTACCGGTAGTGCAATGGATCTAGAAAAGCGAAATGGCTCCTCACCCGCCAAAAGAAATTCAGCAAATTCTCCGCTCCCAAATCCAAATGCCCCCCCTGCCTTCTGAGCCCCACAATGTACCTAAACTATGTATAGTGTCCACATGTTTGGCATTTCTGTAATGATAAGAGCACGCCTAATTTGCAGGTGCGTGTCTCCAGAAGCATGAGCTGGGCATAATCTACTGGCGACTGCAATGTACTGGTCACTACAATGTACTGGTCACTACAACGTACTGGTCGCTACAATGGCAGTTTGCAATTTACTCAGTAACATCCATTGCTAGCTGTTTCTGGATAACACCCATGGAGTCAAAATTGCCACTATATCTGTAGATAAATTCCCAAAGGGGTATAGTTTCCAAAATGGGGTCACATCATACCAAATATGATTATACAACTCATGCACTAGCACTTTATGTATTGTTCCCCACATAATTATGTACGGACTACCACTATATAACCATATGCTCATTCTTTGACCTCAACCCCCCACGAATGCAGACAATGAGGATTGCTTCACCCATGCCTGTCATTTTTGTTGTCGATCTCTGGCTGTAAACACCTGAATCTTTGCTATGGATTTTTACATTGTATTTTGCTATTGTCTTTGTGTAGTTTTCAATAAACTTGTTTTGATACTTTTGAAACAATAGTCTAATGTCTATTGTAGGAGGTATTTAGCAGAAATTGCAGGCCAAATTTTGGTGCCATTTTCACCCATTTCTCCACATGAAAATGTAAAATCTGGGGCTAAAACAACATTTTTGTCTTCAAAATGTAATTATTTTTTCTTCACTTCCCTGTATTTTGTAAAATGGACTTATGAGGGGTTCTTCTGTTCTGGCACCTCAGGGGCGTGAAGCTAACTGAAAAAATGGAAAGAAAAGGCAAAGGAATAGCGGGAATAATATGGGGAGGACTAAGGAGAGGGGATCTTACCAGATTTTTTTGAAGCTCTCTCTGAACATTTTCATTTGTACAGAATTTATTCAATGCAAATCTTATTTGAGCGACTCTGTCCAACTCGAATTTCGACAGGTTCTCCCATCTCTAGTGATTTGTGAGTCATCCTATAAGACAAAGACCCCAGTGGAAAGCAAATGGTGCCAAAGTCTCCCCCCAATGTGGTTGTCTCCTTGGAGTTTTGGCACCCAATATTGTATCACTGTGCTCTCTGAGGGATCCTCAGGCAAGTCTCGGGATGTGTTCCTGCCCTGAAAACTTTTATTCAATTGCTGTTGTCAAAGCCGTTCATTTCTTCTTCCTAGAAGTTTATGGGCGCCTTAAGAAGAGTCAAGTAATGCGGTAAAGCTTGTTTTGCACCGACACCCGAGATCTGGAGATTGCTGCTTCGGTAACCTGAAATGTATATTTGGAGCATAAAATACGATCTCGCAAGAAGGGTCCGACTTTTTTATTGTTTTAATTTCGTTCGCCCAGCTGGTAACCATCCAGAAGTAAAGTATACAGCCGAGTAATGTCATTGTAATACCCAGATTTGCTGCATAAATCTCAGCCGAATATCCACAAACGCACAAAATACGACGTGACCGGAAAGTAATTCTTTCTTGTGCAAATCAAAGGTCTTTTTTTTAGAGGGCTGCGCTTGTCGTGTTCTCCCTGCAACAAACTTGTGTTACAAAATGTCTACGTCCGAGTTCAGCAATTATTTTATTTATTGGATCTATTTAATGTATCGGGGGAATTGGGACCGAGGCAGAAGACTAAGGCAGTGTCCACATAAAGCGTTTTGTTTTTTTTTTCTGTAATTTTTTATGCAAATTAAAAGCTTCTTTTTACAGAACCAGTAAAAGTTGTGAGTAAGGAAATCTGCATGCACTTGGTTTATACGATACGATACACTTTATTGATCCCAGGTTTATCTTCCTCACTAAATTTAAGAACTGCCGCGTTCTTTAAAATTTGCAACATGTTATTCAGCATTTTTTTAGTTTTTTTTAAAGCATTTTTGTTGCCTAAAACTAACTTTATTAAACACGTGCACATGCAATCTGCATAAATAACGCTTTTAACAATGCAGCAAAAACGCAGCAGAAAATGCCGCATAAGTATTGGTTGTAGAAAAAAATGCAGTTGTGATTGTAACCTAATGGTATGTTCACATTTTGCATTTTCCAGAGATTTTCCCAGGTTTTTTACTCTGTGCACTTTTTCCTGCACCTGTTGCTTATTTTTTCCGTGCAGATTGGAAGCAGATTAATCTGTGCAGCACCTCAATACATCAATTCTTTCAGCGCTCTTGCAACATATTTCACCCCGAAATATCAAAAAATGCATCTAAAGATTCTGCAGTCTTTTTCCCGCGAAGAGTTGTGTTTCTGGTTCAGAAATGTCTGCACTTACTGTGTGTGCGAACCCTAATGTGGATGCCTTCATTACTCCGATGTTGCTTTCACCCTCCGGATGACCACAGAATATTTCGGAGAAACTTGACAGTTCAGCAGCCCAATCCAAAAAGTGCAATTTGTAATGGGACGCCCACCCTCCTACCATGTGTCATGGCACCATTGATCTTCCTATGTATCAGAGAGTCCCACAAACCCTTTAGGTGCCAGGTCTGAGCGGCATTTGCTCCTTTTCTGCCCCTGTCGCTATTCCTCTGTTCTGATTGAGATAAAACTATATAATTGATGGAGTTAGTAATGGAAAGGATTGTGGAGCGCCACCCGGAGACCACATTCTGGCAGACACTGTATATTAAAGGTTGGGAAAAATACAGGGGTCACTTAATTTTCGGATTGACTGCAATTTTTATTCAGGCGTCTGTATGACTGTGACCTCTGACGTCCTCTCACTATCCAGATTCACCCTAAAACACCTGCTTCATTTCCTGCCTTGGCATTTATACTGACTTTCATGGTCCCTCCTGATTGGGTGTGTTATATCATGTGATGTGAAAGCTTGGAAGAAGGGGAGGAGAAAAAAAAAACTAAAGCACAAAAATGAAAAATCACCTGGTATTTAACAGGTTAAAGGGATTGTCCTGTATAACAAAAACAAGGATGCGTTAAGGAGGCAGCACCACCCCTAGGGGTTGTGCCAGGTATTGCAGCTCAGCCTTGTTAAATTAGTCTCCTACGGGACTCCCATCGCTCTTCTGTACTGCTACCAGGGTACCTGCCCGTCTCCCAACTAGATGTCCGTTGACCACTGCAACTAATCAACTGGCTGCAGCAGTCACATTCTGTAGAGACACCGGGAGCAGTGCATAGACGAGAAACAAAATCTTTAAAGAGAATGCAATACCACAAGCAACCTGTGGACAGAAGTGGCGCTGTTTGGAGAGAAAAAAGGGGCAAACTTCATAAACCTGTAACACTCTGATACATCACAATTATACTGCGAGCAATAAATAGGGAGTTAGGTAACCACGTGCTTCATGTATAGGATGGATCCTGTCCTGCACATAATAATAATAATTTTTTTTTTTTTTCTGTCCCAATTTTTTAATTAAAGATGCAGAGAAACGCGGGGTGAGTCGCCTCGTCAGATCCATCTTGTGAAAATGTAACATAATCAATAGGAGTCTCCAGAAACATTATTCTGCTGGTGATAAGATCAAGGACATTACTGGAATACAATCACATCCGCGGCGTCGGCTCCGGGTATTATTCCAGGGGTTGTTGATATGCCGCCCGGGTGCGTGTATTTAATTATTAAGAGGCAGCCCGCGACGTTCAGACCATATTTCAGCTTCAAGTGGATCTTGTGATTATTGGTTTAATGGAAGGTCAGCAGAACAGAATAATTCAGTCTAAAGAGAGATTCAATATACAGCGAAGATTAATAGAAAGTTACACCGAGCTCCGAAGATGCGACATCACTTGTATGTACACAGATGGCAAACAAAGGGAGTTTATTAGAGATGGGGCCAAGAGGGACGAGAAGAAAACGGTTGTGGAGAAATGACTTTATTCATATTTACCAGGATTCATAAGCTCAGGATATAAATCCACCCACGAGAGAAAAAGATGTCACCAAAACTTGTACTCTCCACCCATCATGTGCAGAATATAACTATAATACTGCTCCTATATACAATAATATAACTACTATAATACTGCTCCTATGTACAAGAATATAACTACTATCATACTGCCCTCTATGTATATGTTATGTTTCTCACAGTTTGTGAGTTGCTCTTGACTTTTCCTATGTATTCCCTCTTAAGATAAATTATTATTAATAATAAGTTTAGGAGTTGCTAGTCATTTTTTTAAATACTTATCAATATGTTGTCATCTACTTGTTCCTTTCTGTATTTTTCTGCATCTAGAAAAAAAATGTAACTTGTTGATAAATATTCATCTTTCTTGTCTGACTTTTTCCTCGCGTGGTTGGTGCAGCAGACTGGCATTGAGCACAATTATCAAGTCTTCTGCTGTATTGGTTTTTCATGTATTAGTAGCGACATTGTGTTTTTATTTGAAGTTTTGCAGTATTATGAGACTTTGTAAGAAAAGAGTAAAATTGTAACACTTTAAATAAAATTGAACTTGTTTGGGATGAAGCTTGGCAGTCCTGTCCCCGGCGCTGCCACCTGTCCTGGCTTCATTGCAACACGAAGGTATTAACTCTCTGGACTTGTCTTTATATTCATTAGCACTCAAGCAGAGAAAGCAATTGGTAGAATCCTCACCTCTAAAATGCTCCTCCAGGCAGATGATAGGGGAACGGCTCGGGAGAATTAACAGGATAAAACTCTCAGCCAAGTTTTGTTTCTTTTATTGGACTGAACGGGATGGTTTTTCTGTTTTAGGGACCTACATTAAAGGCGAGGCAAACGTTCTCCATGAAATCCTTGTATATTTGTACCCTTAAGTGCCCAAAATCTGCACTTAAATAGGTTAAAATGGGGTCAACGATGATATCACTTAAATCCAACAGGGATGCATCCTTCCCTCTTTGTTCACCGAAGGCTGTGATCATACTAACCGGCCGAATGTCAAGAGAGATAACATTGAAAAAAGCTCCCAAGAAGGGTGGTAGCCAAGAAGAACAACTCCTCTACTTCTCTCCTCCCAGTGAGGTCACTGGCGGATGTATTGGGAAATTATGACATTAGCAGAGTGTTATTGGTAAGAAGGATGATAACATGAAGAAAAGTTCCCATGTCCTTCCATTTGGTGTCTTTCGTAAACCAAGATCTAAACTTTATTCCCTAAATTTTGGTTGGTAAAATTGACTAAAGTCACAATGTATGGCAACACGCCACGTCACTGGGGGTCAGATGCTAAATGTAACCCCGTCCTCCCTGGCTTGGTCCCACATGGGATCATCTACAGGTGACATTTGCCCTTTATTCTTTTCTGTTTATTATCGATCTGTTTTCTCGGTTACTGTTTTAATCCGACTTTGTGCAGACATTTCGCTCTACATGGACAATAAACCTAAACTCAATCTGAAGAGCTGAACTGGCGCAAAAAATGTTAAACTTTCCACAGACGATGGGTTTTATTGTTATTGATTGGGCCGAAGGCAATCTTAGCTAATTTTCCATTGCCTAATTAAATGAGGCAGACCTCTGCACTTATCCGAAATGGTCTGTTCTTCCAGTAATTGTTTCATTGTGACGCATTAATTACAGTATGACAACATCTCAATGCTGCGATTACTCAACAGCCGGGATACGATGGGTCGGGTAATGGGCAGAATACAGCAGATTCTTCATGTTAACAGCACACGGTGCACTAATAGCAATGTAATTAGTAATCCGTCAGGTCTACGAAGGCGGCTGTGGCCATAACAACTCATCAAAAACAGTGTGCGATAGAAAAGATGGTTATTTATTCAATTACTAATCTGATTAAAGTCTGAGACACGATGACCAATGCAATGGATGATTGGTGGCCAGGTGATCGATGATCTGTTCTCAGTAATCACAGATACAGGTTTGTATTCCCATCCCGACCTTGCCTGGTCATTCCCGGGCATGTCTTACCTTGCACGGTGCCTTGCGCAATAACTTCACCTAACGTTCTGGTAGTAGCCCCCTCTCCCAATATTACATCATATTTACAGTTCTGGGACAAATCTTATTGTCCCCTCAAACCTCTGCACAAAGATCTATAATTAGAGGAACATGTTGGGCTGCCTGATCAATACTCCATCTTCAAGAAGTAAAAGAAGGGTTTGTTTTCTGTACAAGTACAGTGCCTCCCTTTCTGATGGGCTATGTGTGATTTTATGGCTCATTTGCATGTCTAATACTGCTTTCTATAACTTGCTGCTTGTGCAGCTGCAGGTTCAGAGCTCATTGGGTCTTTGCCGCTTTTGGAACTGAATGTTCAGAGCACTGTCGGTATTCCTTGCTTGTGGAGATGCATGTTCAGAGCTCAATGGTTGTTCCCTGCCTGTGCAGATGCAGGTTCAGAGCTTAGTTAATGTTCCCTGCTTGTTCAGCCACAGGTTCAGAACACTGTAGGTGTTTTTTCTTTGTCCAGCTACAGGTATAGAGCTTGGAGGATGTTTCCTGCTTGTGCAGCTGCAGGTTCAGAACTCCATAGGTGTTCCCTACTTGTGAAATTGCATGTTCAGAACTCAATAGGTGTTCTCTGCTTGAAAAGATGCAGGTTAAGAAATAACAGGATGCTCCCTGCTTGTGCAGATTCAGAGCTCAGTTAGTGTCCCATCTTTGTTCAGATACAGGTTCAGAGCTCAGAGGGTGCTCTTCTTTTTCAGAGCTCAGAAGGTGC
>VIAB01000715.1:82412-92511 GCA_009801035.1 Oophaga pumilio
GTGTCATTCTCAAAACTTTTGGCCATGACTGTACAACAAAAGAAACAATGAAACAAAAAAAGCCCATCCTGGACGACACAAAACTATATACCCTGTGTAAAAAATGATTGCAATGGAAAGGATAACACAAGTTATTGTAACTTTGTGTTAAGAAAAAAAGTGAGAAAAAAAGATGCTGCTATTTGACAAAAACAAAAAAAATCTAGTTCCATGTATCATGAAAAAATAAATAAAAAACTGTTCTGTCTCCCTGAAAGAGAAACAACTTTATAACCCTGGAGCCTACATGTAGTAAAAGCAGAACTGTCCTTGGCCATGAATGGGGAAACATCGTCCGTCCCTGAACTGGTCACAAGGGATTGTCTCCTCTTCATAGGTGGGAAAAATTGCAAAGAGTTTGTAAAAGCAAGAAATGTTGTAATTCCCCTGTGATTAACCCCTTCCCGACATGGTTAATTTTTAATTTTTGCACTTTAGATTTTTCCTATTCTTCTTCAGAGAGCCATGACATTTTACTTTTTCCGCTTTCTGACCTTTTTATTGATACAGTTTGGAGGCAGTTATGATGCTTTGATCACTTCATTTTGCATTTTTTGTGGTGTTGTGATTGCCATAAAATCCTCAACGTTTCCTTTTTTTTTCATTACCGATCGAGTTAATGAATTTTATATTTTGACTTTTACCATCAGGAAGTTATCACATATGTGTATTTTTTTTTTATATTGCATTATGTGACAGAAATCACCGTCTCCTATGAAGGACGGTCTTCAAAGGAGCACCGCCATGATAGGCACAGGGGTCTTCAGCAGATTCCCAACTAACACGGCAACCCATCGTCACCCTGCGGGGACCGATGGGGTCCTTGACCGGCATGCCCACTGAGCCACATGCTGTTTTCATAGATTGACAGCAGCAGTTAACTGGTTAACAGCAACAGGCAGAGCTCAGCCCCACCTGCAGCTGTTAGAGGCAGATGATGGTTGAATAACACAGCCATCATTTGCCAGGACAGGGACCTGACACATGAAGTATCTGCATATCAAATGTCGAGAAGGAATTACAAATCCTCTCTGCTGTCAAAAATGGGGGAATTTATAACTTTTTTTTGCCTAGGACACCAGTCACCTCTGCAGTGTGTCATCCGTGGCTGGTCTCCTAGGCTATGACCACCCCTGACGCACTTTTTTCTATAGAGCTTGTAAGTGCTGCTCTGAAGCTCGCCGGATTGCTGGATCACTGACTCGGGCCAGCATTAGTGTCTCTTCCTTGCAGTATAGGAGAGTGCACAGTTCCAGCAAGAGGAGTAACTATGCCACTGGTCAGGACTGTCAATCACCAGGAGAGCACCTCCCCCGCCCAGCAGTAAGCTGATAGGCAGCGAACAGTGCGCTCCTGAGGATTCAATATGAGACGACCCCTTTAAGATATAGTCAGGAGTACTCCTTGTGACCACTTTGCACCATAAATAATAATATATTAAGGTTTTTCTTACAACGCAAGTCCTTAACTTAATTTTAGCCCATATCCCTTTAGGTGTTGTGCTTTACTGCACTGTAGTAAAGCGCAGACTGGAGACATCTCTGCACGTTTATGACAGGAGCAGGAGTAAATGCGGAGAGAACATTGCGCTGTTAATATACTCGCACTCCGAAATTACATTGTTGAAATAAAGACGTAAAATGTGACATGTTCTCCGGCTAATGTCCCATCCCCCACACCCGAACATTCCCATAATAATCAAGCCCCGGCTCGTAATGACCCAGAAACTCTCCCTCCATCCCGGAGTTTTTAAATCAAACATTATGTCTTCTGCGGAGAGCGCGTTATCAAAATTCGCCATAAAATGGCAGATTTAATTTTGCTTGGCTTGGAGGCAACGAGTTCCAGGCGTGATGAATATATTTCCACGATGCAACTAAACAGAATCACAAAGTGCTCGGCCGCGCTCCTCCGTACTGTAGGAAAGGGCGCACATGTAGTGGAGACCAATCATGTTACTATATGGGTCCTGTGCTAAGACCTGGGACCACCGGAGTGCACATTATGAGGGTCCTTTAAGGGTAAGACCTGTAGGTGGGATGCCCAGCATTTAGCTCAGGGGTGAACACTGACAGCGCAGGTCGCAGGACCACTGTGCAGGGTTTGAGTTTGGGCCCCTCAAACCCTTTCATTAGGCCCACCTACATATACAAACACATTTACATGTACACGCACATTAGATGCATGTTGACACATCATACAGGCATTCACACATTACACATATACATGGTGTTGGGCTCACCAGGTGAGGAGGATCCTCAAATCCAAGGTGCGGGTGGTCACACAGACCACGGGCGTCGGTGCAGCAGGCAGTTGAGACACGCAGGAAACAGGCAGCAAAGGTACGGGAGACCGCAGACAGGAGTCCAGGAACAGGTAGCAGAGGGTCTGAAGGTCACATACAGGTAGCAGAGGACCAGGAGGCCACAGACAGATAGCAGAGGGCCTGGAGGCCACACACAGGTAGCAGAGGGCCTGGAGACCGCAGACAGGTAGCAGAGGACCAGGAGGCCACATACAGATAGCAGAGGGCCTGGAGGCCACACACAGGTAGCAGAGGGCCTTGAGGCCGCAGACAGGTAGCAGAGGACCAGGAGGCCACATACAGGTAGCAGAGGGCCTGGAGACCGCAGACAGGTAGAAGAGGGCCTGAAGGCCGCAGACACGTAGCAGAGGGCCTGGAGGCCACACACAGGTAGCAGAGGGCCTGGAGGCCGCAGACAGGTAGAAGAGGGCCTGGAGGCCGCAGACACGTAGCAGAGGGCCTTGAGGCCGCAGACAGGTAGCACAGGGCCTGGAGGCCGCAGACAGATAGCAGAGGTCTTGGATGCCTCTGGCAGGCAGCCGAGGTCCTGGATGCCGCAGGCAGGTAGCCGAGGTCCTGGAGGCCGCAGGCAGGTAGCCGAGGTTCTGGAGGCCGCAGACTTGTAGCAGAGGTCCTGGAGACTGCAAACTTGTAGCAGACGTCCTGGAGACTGCAGACAGGTAGCAGAGGGCCTGGAGGTACCTAGCAGGTTGTGATGCATACACCATTGGTTTTGCCATGTCGTGTACTGTAAAACAGGAAAAAAAATCAAAATGCAGTGAAATTGCAAAAGTGCAATTCCACAATAGTTTTCTTTTACCATATTCACTAAATGCTAAAACTGACTTGCCATTATGATAGTCCAGGTCATTACTAGTTCACCGACACTAAACATGTATATGTTCTGTTTTATTTAAGTGTTGAAAAAGAAAAAATCCAAAGTCTGCAAAAAAAAAAAGGCACAATTTTTCAAGACCCGTAGTGTGTCAATTTTTCGTGATCTGGGGCTGGGTGAGGGTTGATATTTTGTGCGCCATGCTGATGTCTTTATTGATATCATTTTGGGGTAGATACAATGTTTTAATCGCCTGTTATTCCTTTTTATTGCAATGTTGTGGCGACCAAAAAAACGTAATTCTGGCGTTATGATTTTTTTCTCCTTACGCCGTTTAGCGATCGGATTAATTATTTTTATATATTAATGGATCGGACATTTCTGTTTTATTTTGAATGGGGCGAATTGGGAGTGATTTGAACTTTTATATTTTTTTTTATTTTTTAAAACATTTTTGTTTCCACTTTTCACTAGCTTCAGTAGTTTCCATGGGAGACTAGAATCTGCGATCATCCAATCGCCTCTGCAATACACAGCAGGGCTTCAGCTGTAGCTAAACTGTTCATGTGCTATGAGTTCTGGCCACAGGGGGCACTCATAGCAATCCGGCAATCACAACCACAGGGGTCTTCTGCAGACCCCCGCTTGTCATACCAACCCATCGGTGACCCGCGGTCATGTGACACGGGGCGGAGTTTCTGACGCGTCAGAGATTAACAGCGGCATTTAACATATTAACAGCCGCAGGAGGATCGCGATTCCACCCCGTGACTGTTAGTGGCACATGTCAGCTGATGAAATCAGCTGAGATGTGCTGGAAAACAGGCGGACTCATCGCCGAAGTGCGGGGATATGACCTATGACGTACCTATACGACATAAGTCGTGAAGGGATTAAAGGGGTATTCCCATCTCCAAGATCCTTTCCCAATATGTAGCAGGTGTAATAATAATAAAATTAGCAAATACCTACAATTAGAGATGTAGCATAGTTTTTCTGATTCACTGTCTCTTTCCTCATGTATAGGAATTGCAGGACCTTGGGTATCCATAGTTACAACCACTAGCAACTAGCTAACTGTCACTACATCAGTGGTCGTAACCATGGACACCTAAGGTTCTGCAATGCCTGCACATGACGAGAGAGACATAGTGAATCAGAAGAACTATACTACATTTCTAAATGGAGGTATTTGCTAATATTATTATTTTTACACCTACTACATATTGGGATAGGATCTTGGAGATGGGATTAACCCTTTTATTTTTTGGTCCATTTTTTTCATAGTTGTAACAGCCAGAACTTTGTTTTCGTGCGTAGGCTTCAAGGTCTTGTTTTATCATGAGATGAGACATAAAGTGTCATTGTGCCCTGCACATATGTAATTGTTATGTTTGTATTAACTGTTTTTTAGGGGTTTCATAAAAAAAAGAGAAATCACGTCAAGTTCTGTTTCAATATATATTCTATTCACTGTGTTAAGGGCGCTGTTACTTCTGCAGGAATACAAAACATGTGCATGTTAGTTACTGATATGTGAAGTTTTAGTTTAAAAATTGTATAAAAAAGTGATGATTTCGTTATTGTTTAGTAATTTTATCAGAAAAAAAAAAGAAAGCTATGACTCTGATCTCTAATATACAGTGACACAGGAGCTCAGCCACAGCCAGGTGGGAGTCCTCAAAATGCCTTTTATCTATCACATTACATGGTATAGTACAGTCCAAAAACAGACACAGACCGGAGAGGCCAAGAACAATATATGGGCCCTTTACAGTCCAATAGTTCATCGTAATGCACAATTCCACCTGCTTTTTCAGGCCAAATGGAGGCTTTAGAGTTCTTGCAAATCAAACTGAGAAAAATAATCAAACTGAGAAAAATATTGCCGAAATTATAATTTCAAAAGATTTTCTTATTTCTCTTATATATAGAGATGTGCTGCTATGTGAGGATGGGTCTCTATGTACCAATACAATGTACCTGTGAGGAAGAAGAATCTGTTCAGATATTTTAGCAGAGAAAATCCTCCTATCCAGCCTGTGGCTCACTGGTGAGGTTTCTTCCTGCTGTGCTGCAGATTGTTAATTTGAACCCTGGGAATGTGAAAGCAAGAAAACCTGAGCCCCTGCAGGTGAAGTGGCGTGAAGTGGCAATGCCTGTGGTGTGTTAATCCCTCAATTAGCTGTAATCTGCGGAGGAAAGAAAAAGTATCCCCTGTACTGTCTGCTGAAAAGTATTACATCATTTCCAATAAAATGAGTGGTCTTCCTGTGTATTAGAGGATAGCGTCTCCAGAGCTAGAGGCACTTACCGTATATATACTACTCTAGTTAATATATCCCGTAACTGAACAGAGGACGCTGCTTTTTTTAAAGGGATTGTGCAACCTGATGTTATTTTTACAAAAAAGCTTACAATGGTTTAAAGAACAAAGAGAGTAACACTCACCTTGCTAACCCCATATCGACATGTTCATGGTCCCCCACCGATCTCCATTCACACGGCTGCAGCGATGATGTGGCATGTAGAAATTATGTAAAAAAAAAATCACTGACCGCAGAGTTGACCTCAATGGTCAATGATCGACTGTAGTAGTCACATAATGTGTCAGTATGCCATGCCATGTCATGCCGCTGTAGTAATAACTCTGAAATGTTTCAACATATCCCATTGATTTTGAGATTTTTTTTTTTTCGTGACACATCATACTTTATGGTAATGGTAAATTTAGGTTGTTATATTTTGCGTTTATTTATAAAAATATAAAAAATTTGACAAAAAATGTAAAAAAAAAATGGCAATTTTCAAACTTAGAATGATTATCCCTTTAATCCAGATAGTCCTACCACACAAAAACATTAGTAAATAGCATTTCCCACATTCCTGCTTTACATCAGCGCCATTTGTAAAATGTTGTTTTATTTTGTTAGCATGTTAGAAGGTTTAAAAATGTAGCAGTAATTTTTCATTTTTTTTTTAAAGAAAATTTACAGAACTTATTTTTTTAGGGACCTGTTCAGTTTTGAAGTGACTTTGGGGGTCCTATATATTGGAAACCCCCAAAAGTGATAACATTTATAAACAGCGCCCCTCAACATGTTCAAAATTGCTTTCAGGTCATTTATTAACCATTCCGGTGCTTTTCAGGAATTAATGAAAAGTGACAGGAATGAAAAAATGTATTTTTACCACCTAAATGTTTCTAACTTCTGAACAGGCCGCTAAAGCCGGCAAACTCTAAGGCCGCTATTTGGCCATGAATTGCCAAGGCAAACATCAGGGCCACACAATCAAGATTTCAGGGTGCCGATGAGTTAAAGAGGGAGCCGTCACACTTTGTTAACCATCTAGATGCTGTAGTCACTACTGACAGCAGCATTTAAGGGGTTAAATGGACTAGGTCGATGCCGAGACTGATCGTGGCTGATGTCAGCTATAGTGTACAGCTGATATCTACAGGATTGTCACCCATTGGAGGATGCTAGTCTCTTATACCACAAGTCATGGTGGTCACTAAGGGGTTCAAGAATGGTAAATAGAGACTGGTGGGCTATCGGAGATGGGTGGGCAGAGAAGCCGCGGGGTTGTAGGAAGGTGCATGTTGCTCCTTTTGTTATTCAGAGAAGGATAGTTGGCGATTATCATGAGGGGTCACTTGTTACAGAAGGGAAAGAGACCACATGGAGTGGTGCAGTGCCCACTGGTGCATTGGGAAGGAGACTACTGGGGAAGGGGAGATGCAAGGGGCTCTTGACTGGTTTGGTCCAAACTGGGTGGAAAGAAATTGTGCCGGGCTCCAGAGGAAATTCATTGTTAGCAAGCAAAGGCGCTGGCTTGAGAAAGGGCACGGCCAAGACTTTACTGATCTTTACTGCAAGGAACGCCACAGCCAGAGGCAGACATAGGCAGTAGAGGGCCCCGTTGCAAGAACAGTAATTGGGCCCCTTGCAGTCCAATAGCTCATCATCATGCACATTTCCACCTGCTTTGGAGGTGGTAGTGGCCCCCTTACCTCTCGGGCCCCTGTGAGAATGGTATGTCTTCCAATGCCTATAGCTAAAACCGATCTTCAGATTGTTTGTTGAAGCTTTGTATTAACCATGCAGGTAGCTCTACTCCCCATATAATGAGTTAATCGGGCGCCTCTTCCTGCTCTGGGAATGTCTGTGCCTTATAGCCCCGGCACTGGTAATTAGGCGTAATGTTCTGATCGGAACTGTAATGATTTGCGCAGATTGTCACCCGGTTAGCGAGGACATTTTTACGCACTCGGATTTCTAAATAAAGAAATGTACAGTATTAAAAATAATGAATTAAAAACTGTAAAAAGTGAAATCCGAAAGTTACAGCAAGTCTATGAAGGATGCCGGCTTAATGTCCCCACGAGACTCCACAGAGAGGTGGAGAGAATCCCGGCAAACGTCGGGAAATGCCACAAATCACAATGTTCCACATTACAACTATGGTTTCATCTCCTTAATCTGGGTGATGGTGAGAGATTTGCATTTGTGATTCTCCCCTAAAATCAAGGCTACGAGCAGTTCACTATAGTTGACTTCTCATATCATTAGAATAATCACCGGAGAATTACGACAAATGGAGGAGCACACTGAGCAAAATGCACGGCGGTTCTGGTGGAACTTGGGGCAAAGAAGCAAATACCCAATTAAGGATTGCCTTTGTAGCGCTATGGCCGGCACACCTGTCCTGAAAGTGAATCCCTGGTCCAGGTGTTGCCAGAGTCCTGAACCCAAATCCCTGGTCCAGGTGTGGCGATTCTCGTAAACCCGAATCCCTGGTCCCATCATACTGTGTGTGGGGGACTGTAGGAGCATCATACTGTGTGCGGGGGACTGTAGGAACATCATACTGTGTGTGGGGGACTATAGGAGCATCAAACTGTGTGTGGGGGACAGTAGTAGCACCATACTGTGTGTGGGGGACTGTAGGAGCATCATACTGTGTGTGGGGGACTGTAAGAGCATCATACTGAGTGTGGGGGACTGTAGGAGAACCATACTGTGTGTGGGGGACTTTAGGAGCATCATACTGTGTGTGGGGGACTGTAGGAGCATCATACTGTGTGTGGGGGACTGTAGGAGCATCATACTGTGTGTGGTTGACTGTAGGAACATCATACTTTGGAGGACAGTGGGAGCATCACACTGTGGAGGAAAGTGGGAGCATCATACTGTGTGTGGGGGACTGTGGGAGCATCATACTGTGTGTGGGTACTGTGAGGGCACCATACTGTGTTTGGAGGACAATGGGAGCATCATACTTTGTGTGGATGGACTGTTGGGGCATCATATTATGGGTGGGGAGACAGTCGATGAATCATACTGTGTGAAGGGACTGTGGGGGCATCGAACGGTGTGTGAGAAGACTGTGGGAGCACCATGCTGTGTGTGGAGGGACTGTGGGGCCATAATACTGTGCGTGGAGGGAGTATAGGGGCATCATACTGTGTGGGCGGCTTTGGGTCATCATACTGATCGTGATAGGAACGGTGGTTATATAATAATGTGCTGGCGGTCACTATGAGGGCATTATACTGTACTGGTATTGTGAGAACATCATACTTTTCTGAGGTGAAATAATACTTTGCAGGGGTAAATGCTGTGCATGTGGGAGGAATTGTGGGTGGAAATGTGTTAGGAATTCACTGTGAGGCATCATACTGTGTGTGGGGGACAACTTGGGGGCACTAACTGTATGGGGGCTACATATGGGGTATCGTTATGGGTGGGACAAATAAAGGCCTTTAGTAGGGGCAATATTGTGCTCCATGACTCTGCCTACTCCACCAAATTATTCTTTTTCATTGGGAGGAGGATGCCAAATTTGAATTTTTGCTATGGAGTCCCATGATTTCTATACATGCCTATGACGGCCATAATGTCTTTCTCATGGAAGCCAATATAGATGCAGATTTTTAATGCTCCTTTACTTTACATTGATCCTAGATTGCCAATAAATTTGGACCCAACATAAAACTAATCACCCACCAAAATTATGCAAAATAACATTTTGTATAAAAATTCCCCAGAAAAGCTTCCAGTGTTCAACACAGATTGCACATTTTTCCGCATGGAAGCTCCTGCTCTGTGCTCATGTCTGCCCCCTGCAGGTCACGTCGTATGTGCCCCTTAGAGAAGTTGGGAATCAGAGTTTACTGGAAATTCAAAATAATTTCTGAATTTTCCCGAGAACTTTTTGAAAAGCTTCATGATGACCATAAAGGAACTTCCTAATACAAAGTCCTCTCCAAACAGCCATTATCGGGTAATGGATAACGTCAAGCTTTCTCCCAGCAATTATTTCTACATTCATTATGTTGTCAGTATAATTAAAACTTAAACCCTATTGGCTTAATAGCACAAGACAGATATGAATCATTAATCAGCCCATGAGACGGACTTCTTTTTGTGTGTCGGGGGCCGGACATGATTTCAGGCACCAGTGATTGTAGATAGATGTGGGGGTTAAAAGCCTCCAGTTATATAGAGAAGAGCACATTGAGAGGTAATGAATTCTGATACATTGTACCGCGCTAACACAAGAAGACGCTGCGACCTTCTGACAGGGAGGCCGCAACCCCATCCAAAACATCCCATAATTCTAAATGATATTACACAAAATGGATTATTTCTTTCTCTTTACCGAATTTTATTTCCCTGTTTTGAGATCAGCAGAGACCGTAATATTCATCATAATGTAAATCCTTACCCGATAGAGATAAAAAGTGACCATGAAGAAAAGCAAAAAGCAGATCTGTAAACATAATAACCTGCTACATGCTGTATTCTTACAGGAGGCAGTATAACATCGGGCAGTATAATAGGGGGGCAGTATAATAGGAGGGCAGTATAATACGGGGGCAGTATTATAGTAGTTATATTCTTGTACATAGGAGC
>VIAB01000715.1:208821-219810 GCA_009801035.1 Oophaga pumilio
TCATCGTCCCTTGCACTCCATTTTCTCTGCTGTGCTCATTACAGGTAGTTTTACATTATATCTTATAATATATACAGGAGCCGTTGCTATGTACATAGTAATGAGCTTCTTCATTGTTACATTAAATGGATTTTTTATACATTCAGGGATTAATCTTAACAAATGGTATGAGAAAGCACAGCACAATGTTTGGTGTTGGGTGGCGGTTGTATTTATATTCCACAGGTCCCTCTGCTTCTCTGTTGACATTGTTACAAATGTAAAATTGATAGCGCAGATAATAATAAGGATCTAGCTCCAGTAGAAGCCGTGGAAGTTAATGTAAAGCGCTGCATCATAATGCAGAGAAGTGGCCTTTCATAGTCTGTGTGTAATATTCATATAACACACCGCTATAGAATTTCCTCCTTATATCCAGTGTGTCGGGCCAATGTGTGACCTTTAGAATTTACCCATATTTCTTTCTTCCGGCTAATCCCCTGATTGTCATTTTGCAGCGGCTTCGGCCATCTCATGTGATTAGGGATCTGGACGATATTATGTAAAGGTGAAGAGACTCACATACAAATGGACATTATTACCAAGTCTTCAGCTACAAGCAAAAAAGTGAAAAATTCCCTTTCAGTTTTCCTATTTTTTTGTTCGAGAATGGAGTTCTATATTTCACAATATAAAGTTGATCAAATAGGAAATTACAGGAGGCGCAGAGACGAGCAGAGGATGTTTTGTGAAAATTGAGCTTTGCAGCTACTGCTGATGTTCCTTTTTGCGATATGAGGGGGACCATGAATGCAGAAACACCAAAAAGTCCAACTTTCAATTCCACGAATTGTTTTAACACAAATGTTACTTAAAGGAACCTGTCACCAGGTTTGTCCCATATGAGATAAGGCCACCACTTTCAGACCTGACATACAGCTTTCTAATATGATGTATATATGGCCCCAATCTGGCCTGCAAGACTAGAAAAATACCTTTTATGATACTTATTTAGAGGGCGGTCTGGTCCAATCGGCAGGTTTGGGTCCGAGGTCAACTTTGGGTTTAGTTCTGGTACTTGCATCAAACTTTGGACTCAAGTTTGGCCAAACCCAATGAACCTGAACTTCTATGGGCTCACTCATCCCCAGAAAAGACCTATTCACGGCAACAGACCCCACATCATTGGAGGTTGAAACAGAAGCTCTTTGTCACTTCCCCAGTTATAATTAATCTCATAGGTTCAATGTGGTGATATGTCCCCTCTTTGGGTTATCTTTATGCATTTACTGTTTTCTCTGTGACACAGTCAATCAGTGCTAGTTCCTAGTCTACACTGTTAGCACTAGATTTACATATAGGGATAACAGGATATTTGAAAAAGCGCAAGGCTCAGGAAAGTGAGAGCCATGATTAGAACTGATCTGGAAACTGCTGGGGCCTGGCTAATTGCATTTCTACAGGACTGAAAAGAGCCATGTCAGGAGCTGATAAAAGAGGGAAGAAGGAGAATAGCGAACTGCTGCATAGAAATCAATTGGTTTGAGAGAGCTGACTAGGATGTTAGGAGTCAACTCTCTCCTGGAATGTAACTATTGAGCACACTTGGTCAGACTCTGAGCTTTATGGAAATGAGCTGTACACTATGGCAGATAAAAGCAATTGCAAACTTGATTATTTTCCTGCTGTCTAACTAACTAAAGCCGAGGTCTAGAGGGAAAAATGTCTCCCTGATGTGAATGCCAGCTGGTGTTAGGAGACTCATAGACCAGACAATGATTTTTGGAAATCTTCCTGGCCATGTTTCCTGGCTGTTATGTTCTGCTACAAGCACTAAGGAAAGAAAGGGATATCTGTCCCTACAATAGAACTAAGCTCAATCCCTACGATGTAACAGGGAACCTGATCCTGCGATCAGACCCGCTAAAGTCCTCAGCTAGTCTGAACGAAGAACTATAGATTCGAGGAAGGGATCCCTACAAGATCTAGGGACTGGGATAAAAGATGGACACCTCCTAACAGAAGTTGTAGCAGTAAAAAGAAAAACAAAACAACATAGAACATAGCGGTCTGAAGACCAAGCAAAACTATTTGAGTAAGGTACAAAAGCACCCGGCTAGCTTAAGAGTAGAAGTTACAATGAAGTCCAGCAAAGCCAGAAGGGCGGAGCAGGATTAAATAGGCCACAAAGGTCATGTGACCAGCAAACTGAAAAAAACCTAACAGGAGAGTTCTAACACTGGCAATGCTTCATGGTAATGCTTCCTGTGCATGCTTTTTGTCCTTGCTTCCAGGCGATGTTTTCCAGCCAAGCTTCCTGGCCATAATTCCTGGATATAGTTCCTGGCAGGGCTGGCTCCAGATTTTTGTGGGCTCCGGGTGAAACAGTCTCAGTGGGCCCCTTTAACACATACCATAATTCATGATGAAAAGATATGGCAGAGAAACATAGGTATAGTACAATGCCAAAGATTTAACTTACTTCTTACATTACACGAGTGATATCTATTGTAAATTCTACAGTGGCTCACAAACTGATGAATCCTCGTAGCGCACAGCACACAGAGTGACGGCAATCTTATCATTTTAGACCGGACAGTATACTCCTCCATACAATATTATGGACACCACATAGTCCTCTATACAGTATTATGGGCACCACATAGTCCTCCATTCAGTATTATGGGCACCACATTTTACTTCATACAGTTTTATGGGCACCACATAGTCCTTCATACAGTATTATTGGCACCACATAGTCCTCCATACAGTTTTATGGGCACCACATAATCTTTCATACAGTATTATGGGCATCAAAAAGTCCTCCATACAGTATTATGGGCACCACATAGTCCTCCATACAGTATTATGGGCACCACATAGTCCTCCATTCAGTATTATGGGCTGGGCACCACATATTCATCCATACAGTATTATGGGCACCACATAGTCTTCTGTACAGTATTATGGGCACCACATAATCCTCCATACTGTATAATGGGCAAAGTATGTATGAAAAAGGAAGTACGTAAAGTCAAGGACCACCAAGAAAATATATATAAATAATTTATTGAGAATAGCCTATATATACTCTACATCAACTGTAAATACAATAAGGTGCACAAGACATGTGAATGTAAATCCGATACAAACATTTTTTATCTTGAATCCTAAAAAGAAAACAGAAAATAAAGTGCATGTGCAATATGGTAGACTCTACCATATTGCACATGCACTTTATTATCTCTGTTTCTTCCTTCATTTGTAACCCTTAGCCGATGGAAGTGAGAGTGAAGCAGCTTAGCAATGTCACACAAGATCCTGGACACTGGGCACCAGCATCGCTGGTACTGCACGGACACTAGGTATAGGCTGCTTCTATTTTACCTGGAGAAATATGGTAATTAAGAAGTGCTTGTCCGACTAATGGACAACCCCTTCAAGGCCTGCCTATTCTTCCTGTACAACAGAGCATTCAACTTGGATACTATACAGTCAGTTTTGTTGTCCGGTTCCTTGCTTTGGCTTGACGAGAAGAATGAGACTTGATCTGCCCAGAGTTGGCAAATAAGGCCACACATCGGCACCGTAAGTAGAGGGTAAATGTTTTTATACTTGCAGAGTTGGATTTGTGATAAGTGGAGGACATACTTACGATGCAAAGAATTTCTGTATAGTACAAGTGTTATATGGAAAATTAGAAAACTATTGTTAAAGTACAGTTCCCAACTTGCCTTGGAAATTTGCGGTCACGTTGCAGGGACCTCAGGAGCCCTCTGCATGCCCAAGGTCTATCCGTACAATATACTTCCATCCGCAGGTCATTATATTCAGCGGCTGCCTCTGGAAATATGGCCGCTCTACAATGTCTAGACGTCCACTGTAAATTATACACCAGCCATATAATATATTAAGAAAACTTTTAAGAAAGGGCATTATACGCCAGAGTGTCTTACACCATAAATTTGTTTTTCTTTTGTTATGAAGATATTTTTTTTTTCCTCTATCAGCTTTGACAAATGTCTTAATTACCTGTCAGAGGCAGAAGAGGACGGGAGTTTTGACGCTGCCATATATCCTTTCCAGCCTTCGTAAGACTCACCACGCCGCAGTAACTAGGAGACGATTTATTGCGCATGTTTACATTTTGGAACCTGTCGTCTTCCAGTTTAATGGAAGAAATCAAGACTCCTCCTCGTAAATCTTCTCGGCGGCTTCAGAAGCGAGGATCTCACCGGTGGTGACATTGCAGGATAACGCCAGTAATTATCATTATAATAAAGTGGGCACATTTGTGATGAAGCCGGATTTCTATCTATATCTATCTGGGTGTTTATAACTGATTTTTATTTGAGCTTTTCAATATGATGCAGAAAAAATAAACTTGCATTAACCTTAAAGTTTAAAGATTAAAGTTCCAATGTACGAGGCTGGGCCAGCGCTGCTACGCTTAGAGCAACGGCACAGGTAGAATGTTCCATGAAGAATGAAGGCTTGAAGGTTCCAGGGATGGGGTGACAAGCATTCAGGTGTCCGGCAAGCCGGAAGTTGTAGTTTTGTACCTGCTGGAGGGTCACCACTTTCCAAAAGTATAGCCCACACTCCTATAACAATTTTACCATGCAAAGTCCTGTATTCTTGCCAACTCCAGACTCCCAGGACTCATTGAAGACTCAACAAAACCCCAGGCCCAACAAAACTTGCCCTAGATCAGTGATTCTGTGAGATTTCTTCTTCAGCGACGTGGGGAACAGGACGTGGAGATATCTGGGCACTGGTGAGTATGTACGTTGTAGCGGACTGGGTGGTGGAACCACTGTGCCATTATCCGAAGAGAGCCTGGAGGGGTGTGACTAGGTGGCTCACCAAGTCTTACCTCCAGTGCACAGCGACTGACAATACCACAATCCGAGAAGGGACGAGGAAGGCGGAACCAGATGCTACTCCATGGCTGACCTCGGGTGGATGGCAGCTGACCCTCATGGGACAGGAGACAGGAATGGTAAACTTAGCAAGTACTGGCTGGCATGGCTGGTATAGTGACTGGAACAACAAACACACAAGCAGGTACTTGCGGGCAAGACTGATATCTTGGCAGACAGGTGTAGGTGGGCACGACAGATAGACAGGCAGGTATGGCTGGTAGACAGGCTGGTGGGCATGGCTGAGACACAGGCAGATATACGGGGATACAACCACTGACACTTGAGAGCTAGCCAACGTGTTTTAGAAACAGACTAACAACGTTGCACAGGCACCTCCCATCAGGTGGAGGTTCCTTATAATAATAATAATAATTTTATTTCTATAGCGCCAACATATTCCACAGCACTTTACATTATAGAGGGGACTTGTACAGACAATAGACATTACAGCATAACAATAAACACTGATCAAAGTAGATACCAAGAGGAATGAGGGCCCTGCTCGCAAGCTTACAATCTATGAGGAAAAATAATAAATATCTCCCAGCCATTGGCTGGGTACACTTTAGGATGGTGCACAATGTCCCTTTAACAGGGCGTGACCACTTGCGCCCTACGCACAGTGCCGGGGGATCTGCAAAACAAGCGCAGACCCGGGGCAGCAGCAATAGAAGGAGGAGTGAGTTTGATGCCACGGCGGTGAGTGAGTCAGCGTCCTTGCCAGGGAAGGAAGTATCATGCTCCAGGGACGCCAGTGCTACATATTTGACTCCATAAAAGGGGCATGAATATGGCCAAAAACTGCGGTTGATCCACTGCACTCTGCAAAAACAAACATTCCTCCTGGACACTTACTATAAAAAGTTAGCAAGTATTGGAATATTACGATTTCATAGTATAGATTTTGCATATATTATTAATTCATAATCTTCTGAGACCTCACCAAACAAGCCTTTATAATTAGAGTTGGAGCAAATCGACACACAAGACAAGAGCCAAGAGAACCATCTCTTACCTGCCTGCATCTGTGTCTTTCCTTGTGATGAGCCAGTCTGGCTTGGCGTCATCAATGTGGCGTGACACACATGTGATGCTGCGTCGGGCTAGCTAATCAAAAGAAGAGCCACAGATCAGAAGTGGTTCACAGAGATCCTGTCCAGGGACTGCAGATTATTGACATGGCCGACTTATTGACATGGCCCGACGGACCAGGTCCTGCAAATCGATTTGCACTGACTCTAAATTTAAAATGCTTGGACCTCATCAGTCCCAAAGTGGCTTCACGATGACACCATCAACCAACGCAGAGTCACAATGCTCCAGTGTTAGTGAAGGTGCCCCCACTGCCATCCACAATGTGTACAGGCTGCAGAACCTCCTACTTCTGAGTCTATCGGCGCAGTAGATTGCTGTCCTAGATCCCAGCAATACATGAGAGATTTTATTGTCTTAAACCGCACTCCAGAGCCATGTGGTGGCCCAAGAAACCCGTACAGTTCTTCCCAAAAGAAAGGTATGCCTCCTCAAAGTCACTGATTATATCACGTGATCCTTTTTAGAGTTACTGACTGGCTGAGATGGATCATGTGATACATGTGGCTCCAAAAAACTGAATTCAAGTTCCTCTTCAGTACCCACTTTTGGCCTTCAGAAGGCTGTGCAGCACTTTTAATGTACCCACTAGTATAAGTCTATAAGTAGGTCAGACTGATGGCCTTAGTTTGACAGGTCCGTCTTAGTGACAGATTCTCTTTACATCGTCAATATGAGAGACAAAAGCTCTAAATGAAGTGGGAGTCATCGAGTGGTCCCCATTACAATCTGTCTTTACACTCCATTGTCCAGGCACTTTTTATGCCCATTATTTTGAGCCAAGTGTTACTTTTTCTGCTCTTATCCTTCGCTTTTACTAGAAATTTGCCAAATTGAGAGTTTTCCATTTGAGAAGAAACCAATTAGCTCCCTGACTTTCATTGCTGTGCCTTTCCATCGTTCACAGTAATTGATATAGATTTGGAATGGAAATGTGTTGCTTAATAAACATTGGAAATAAAAAGTTCTCTTTGTGTCTTATTAAAACGCTGAATTTGCATAAAGCATGCCTTAATTACTACGAGCCTGAAGCGGAAGAAGCGCCTGTTTATCCTTTCAGTAATCCCAGGCTTATCGAGAAATTCCAGAGAAGGTTGTACGGAAATTGTCACAAAAAATGGGTGAAAATCAGGGAAAATTGAAAAGATTGTGATCAGTAAATACGTGTCATTGAGTCGTCCTCTTCTGCCAAGACTTTATTAATCAGATTCTGTTGTTTCTTAGTAATGTCTGTGTTTGGCAGGTGTTAAACAATATGGCAGTGACTGTTTTTCAATGTAGAAGGAACCTCAAATTTTCAGGCAACCTTTTGTCTTGGAAGAAATGTTACGAAGGATTTAGATCTGTGGGGCTGTGTCAAGCACTGATTGACTTACCAGGTGTCTCCTTTACCATTGCCTATCCCAAGTTGCCTCCGTAGGCATGGGAACTGACAGGCAATGTGACCCTGGTGCAAGAGTTTATAATAAAGTGATAATCGAACTACAATTAATTTTTTTCAGTAGCAAGAAATAGCGAACATATAAAAGGGTGCATATTAAGTGCCACATTTGCCACCATATCCTACTTGATTTGACATAACAAGCAATGCACATTCCTTTTTTATGTATAATGTCCTTGCTGAATGTAATTGAGTGCATTGAATGTATACTGGAAAATTGTGTATGGCTATTAGATGCCACTGTAATGCATTCGACTATAAAAAGAGCTGTGAAAGAGGAAGTCGGTAGTGTGCGTGGCTGAGACCACAAAGACTGCCTGAGAAATCTGAGAAGCACAGAAAATTTACTGTAGGCTTCAGAAAGTCATCTACAATCTCTATCAGCCAAAGCAGAAGTGTACACCACTCTTCGCAGTAGAGCAGAGATCACCAGGAAGGAGGGAGACCTCGGCTGTTCGAAGGAAAGTTGAAGTGACCACAATGTTGAGGCCTGAGCAGCTTAGCTTGAAGTAAAGAGATGCCCATGTAGCATGGAGAGGAACGTAGGAGAAACATAATTAGGCCGAGAGCTATGAAGGGCAGTGCTAAGAGTCGAGTTAAATGTGAGTACCTGCAGTGTAAGGCCATCTGAGATGTGGTGGACATAAAAGGAGACAGAAGAAAAAACAATGTGAATTCCCAAAGACTTCATCTATGATTGATGGAACCATCCTGCTAGAGAGTGACATTGATACAGGGAGATGCCCGCCACTGTCATGCCATCCCAGTCTGGTGATGTTATCAAATGTACTGATTACCACCAGCAGAAGTGGTTCCTTAGAGAGACTGAGAACTTTACTGAATGAGGCCGTGCCTCATTGGAAAACCATTACGTTAATTGCGCTTTTCTGTGAGAGTAACCGGTAAGGTTTGAGAAACAAACCTGGCAAATTTGGGGACATTTCAGGCTAAAATCTTGTGGAGGCTTATGTGTTGTGAGCACGTTTGAGGCGACTTCGGAGCTGGGGCTCCCTCCGGTGGTTGCTGAGGGTAATGAACCAATTGCTGAATGGCTTTAAGCTGGGTCCGAATGGTCTGATATAAGTGACCTGAACTCCCATCAGCCTTGCCGGTAATCAATTGTTCTTCCAGGTCTTGCTTGGAGCTCAGCTTGCATTCCTGCTCTCATTCAGATAAGTGACTTGTTGTTTTTATTTTTCCTCTTGTTGGATTTTCCTTGCTGGTTTGCTGCCTTGCAGTGGACTTTAGCCTGGTCCCCTTTTGGGGCCTGGCACTGCAATTGTGCTCAGTTTGTGTTTGCACTTTTGCTCTTTTCCTGGTTCACTTTTTATTTGCTGAATTGCTGTGTGTTACACCAGAGATCTGATTTAGGTGGTAGAGATCGTGTGATCTCAGGTTTTTTGTTAATCAGAAGTGTTGGTATTTTTGTCAGGGTTTTTGGGGTTGCAGTCAGAATTCTTTCCTATACTTTTCTATCTAGACAGTATTGGGCCCGAGTGTTTGCTCATTCTATTTTCTGTCTGTGTTCGTATTTTCTTCTTGTCTAACCGCCATTACATGTTTGGGGGCTTCCTTTTTCTTTAGGGGTTCTGCTACGGGGCAGTTAGCTTTCATCTTTCTGTCTTTAGGTGTAGCTATCTCTCCGGCTGTGACGAGGTGTCTAGGATCACCGTAGGTACGCTCCACGGCTACTTCTAGTGTTGCGGTTAGTTTAGAGTTCTGCAACCCAGTAGTTTCCAGCCTCTCTGGTGTATTGCTATTTTGGCTATTTTTGCTATTTCGCCTCAGCTACCGAAACATAACACTTATGTAAACTTTACCAAAAAGTTGGCAGCACTGTTTGATTTGGGGTAGCTTCCAGACGGGTAATGAACTGTCCTTATTTTGCCAACTGCAATGTTGGTATATACTGTATATTAGATGGTTACCCCATTGAGGGAGTAAGGAACCCTGAGAAATTGACTGAACCCCATATCCCGGCATCCATGTGGGGGATTTCTAGATATTTTGTGCGGGAAGTGCACCAAAGATTAAGAATGCTTTTCTATTTTCGGATTATGAATAAAGCCAACTGTAAATGGAGAGTAATATGAAGCTAGCCCTTAGTCCTGGACTGAACGCTACCAATGTAATGTGGATCTTTGAGTACCGCTGGTTAATAACCTCCCGTCTGCCGCGACATTTGCTCGGGGAACAATGAGTTGATATTTGAGTAAAAATGAACAATAAACATTTTCACTTTGAACATAAAATGTTTTCAATTTCTAATTGTATCAATTTTGTTTTCCGGAGACGCCAGCTTTTACCGCGGCAATGATAATATTCCTCTGCATTTTATACCAAGGCGCTGTAATTGTGCCATGTCTATCTCATTACCTTAAAGAAATGTTAATAGAACGGGTTGTGTTCTGTTTTTGCCTTGTATTTTTATTACATTTTGTTTTTGCTGAGTGATCGGCTTATTATACGGAGCAGGGGGCATTATGGCAACTGTGAAACGAGATACAGCTCCCGTGTGCCCGGCATCCTAATGAGGTGGTTGCGGCCGTATATTGATAAGTCACTGTATCATCTGCCATTTCATCAAATTTCCAAATCATTCATGGATCATTAGTACTTAATTAAAACAAGAGCGTCCCGGACGGTGGCGGCCTCGCGGAGAGATTGGTGGTGAGATTAATACAGATTTTAGGAAATTAGTCTTTATTTGCAATTGTAAGTAGATCACAATTTATGTGTTATTTGAACTTAACAAAGACGTAGCATAGAAATGGATGAAGGTTCTGCCTATCTGTATCACAGCAAACAACTCGTTAACACCTTCAAGACTGCAAATGCAAAAAAGAAAAGATACAATTGTGGCAATTTTCAAAATGTGTTTCAGTTCCAGACTCCTGGACAGGGAGTTCTTGTCTGTCTACCCTTATCAGCCATATTAGCTGTCATGGAGCTGATTTATCTGTCATCAAGTCACCCAGAAACTTCTCCTCCCTCTTTCGACTCTGCAATGTCTCAATGAGAAAACATTTCACGATTCAGAAACATTGGAGCAACTGTTTTATTTCTAATTGTCGTCAATTAAAAAGAGCATTCCCCTTTATTGGAGGATTCTCCGACCTTTTACCATGTAGGATCAATGTTGATAGACGCTTGGTGGGCGATGTGATTGCCATTTTGCTTCCAGATGTCATAGAAGAAGACACCAGGACCCTTTTGAGCCGCCTCGCTTGCATGAATTGATCTGTACTGGATTCCATTGCAAAACTGTTCTGCGCTTGAGACAAGGACGAGTCCTGCTTACTTCTGCTGGTTTGTTAGGAGCATGTGTGGAGCCCAGCTGTGCTTGAATTCCTAATTCCCGGAAGGGTGCACTGAAGATAACAACCACTAGAGGTCCAATATATACATTCACACACCTTCACCCATCCCTAAGACCACCAGAGGGAGCTGTTTGGTTATATATAAAAGGAGGGTGAAGACAGGAAAGAGTGCCCAGTGCCCTGTGAGATCAGAGGAGAGCTCAGTAGAGGGCTGAGAAAGAAAGACTGCGGA
>VIAB01000715.1:273236-286839 GCA_009801035.1 Oophaga pumilio
ACATAACTATGAATCCACCAGACACCAGGGACATAACTATTAATACACCAGACATCAATGACATAAGTATTTATCCACCAGACACCAGGGACATAGGTATTAATCTACTAGAAAACAGGGACATAATTATTAATTCAATAGGTATAAGTGATGTCATTATTAGCTCACAAGTCACCAGCGATATTATTATTGGTCCACTAAACACCAGGGATATAATAATTGATCCATCAGATCAGACAGCGGGGATTTAATTATTGATCCACTAGACACCAGGTAAATAAATATTTATTCACTGGAGACCAGGGATATGATGATATATCCACTAGACAGCAGGGCAATAATTATTAATGCAATAGGCATAAGGGATATAATTATTAGCCCACTAGACCCCATGGATCCACTAGACACCAGGGATATTATTATTGGTCCACACAACTCCAGGGACATTATCAGTCATCACTGATGTTTATGCAATTTCTTGCACCACTTTAGTATTGCTGTTTAGCTAATTATAAAAAAGCCAGTTATATATGTATTATTTTTTAATGTGACCTTATTGCCTGTTCCGCATGGATCCTCTGGACTTTGCTTTTCCTGTAGAGCTGAGACTGCAATCTACGGCTCATTCGTTTTGGACATAAAACAACAAAATCTAGCAGGTCTGTTAATAGACAGACGTGGTGGATGGATCTCGGTCTTTGCTGCATCATTAGATACCACAAGCGCTGGTTTGGTTACTGAGTTGCACGGATTCATAGACCCGCGGACGAGGCGGACTAATGATGAGGACGGGCGCGGGTCTACTGCAACTACGTAACCTGGACTGCGCCACCGGGCTCATCTTCAGCAATGGTCGACGATACAAATCATCCGTTACTGGAGAGCGGAGTCTCGGCTTATTCGTGTACACGATGGGCCGTGACCTCACGTGTCCGCCTTCCTATAATTGAAGGAATTTTTATTAAAATACATTTCATTATGATGTTCTGGTCGGGCCGGGCCACGCTGTGCTCTGCCGCTGTCTCTGTCGAATAGCTTATAATATTTTGATGTTTTTATGATTGCTGTTTTATGTCTTGACAGCTCCTTCCACAGAAAGTAATAGAAATCTGCATTTCTTTAGTCGCTAGGAGGCATGTGGGCTGTCATGTGGACACATACATACCATACGTAACACGAAAGCACAAAAATATTAGGGGAGTGAGTATGGGAGCAACATATAAAAATATACGGTAGTATAATGTAGTTGCAGAGATCCTGATTCCTGCAATGTGTCACCTCCAGTTCTGCTTTGTGGAGTTTTGATAAAATCCCTGTTTTCTCTACTGTAAATGCAGCAGTGCTCTGAATGCTGAGCTATGCATAACCCCGCCCACACTCCACTGATTGGAAGCTTCCTGTGTACACTGTACATTGTAAGCCAATCAGAGGTGGGGGCGGGGTTGTACAGATTAGCTGGACTGCCCTGCACAGGAGACCTAGTCCTGCAGTGATCATCTCCAACTGAAAAAACAATGATTGTGTTGAAACCAGAACACACATAAAAAAGTTACCAGTAACAGAAAATGGCGTTTTTTTTTTTTTACAAAGTTTAGATTACTTTAAGCCACTAAAATAATAAAAAAAACTATACAAACTCGGTATCGTCCTCATCGTACTGCCCCGTGAAGCATTTTTAAAAGGACATTTTTACTACACAATAAATGCCAAAAAAACACAGACAATAATGGCAGAATTGCATAACTTTTCACCAGTTGTTCAGTAAGTTATATTGTAAAATGAATGGTGTCATTCAAAATTGCAACTTGTGCTTCCAAAACAACAGGAGATTATCAATAGAGGACTAGTAACTCTGCTACGAGGTAGTCCCACATATTCATGAGCTCTGTATAACCCAGTCTGTATAACCAGCTTTCTCTCTATGCACAGTGTATACAGAAAACTGTCAAATCCCTAGATCTGCAGCAGGGATTTTATCAAAACTGCAAGCAAGCCCAGTAAGTGATATATCACTGGAATCAGGGTCTCTGTCCTTACATCATGCTGCTGCCGCCTGCCAGCATGTCATTTAATGGTTAAAGTCATGGTGATTCTTGTACAACTTGCAAAAGCATTGAGCAACAAAAAAATAAAAATCAGTGATGTTCCCTCCGGTGAGGTCTGACCGCCACGTTGTTGTATCCTATTTACCATATAAAAGCGAGCTCGGGGCCTGGAGATCTGCTGCTGCCCTTTCATGTTCTTCCTCCTCCTCATCAGTAATTCTACAAAATGACTGCACTCAAAGAGCACAGAAAGATCGGCCGGACAATTTATAAGAGACTGATATCGGAGGTGACCTTGTTATCCTTCTTCTCTACCAGGAGATGGGGGAGGGGGAGGTAACTGCCACTTGAGGGGAGAGAAGATTTCAAACTGTAAATTGTTACAATGTATCTGATGTTTGTTTATAAAGGAACATTCCAAATAAAAACTGATACATTGTATCAAGCCTAGGACAGGAAGGGGCGGAGTGTGACAAGGATTCAATGTGTCATGCTCCCCCCTCTCAGGAGGGTCATTTATCTTCTCATTGATTGAGTAGGAAATTGTACTCAGCTTTTCCTTAGTTATATCTGGGAAAGCTGGGTGACAACCAACCATGATTAAGACTTCCCCAAAAGTTGTCACCCAGCATTCGCAGATTCTGTGCAGGGGACATATCTGGGTATTCATTAGATCCCCCCACTTTCCTAGTGTCCATGATGACCCATAATCCTGGTTATGTAATGAGGAATGTCATTCTATATTACCAGGTACAATTCCTATTAAAAGGGTTCTTCACTTTGGAAAACTCCAACTTTCTAGCAGTGCCGCTGACATCAACTCTGGATAAATGGGTGAGATGATCGGATTTGAAAAAAACAAAAAGCACAATTTTGTGATCTTTTGGTCGGCAGATGCTTATGCTGTGTGTGTCCATATGAGGCCACCTAGTGGTCGTAAAGTGAATTGCAGCTCGTTGATGTTTTTGAAAACAGGTCACGATAATGAAATTAGTTTGTATTAAATGGGAAATAGATTTTCAGGAAAGTTTACATAAATCAGTGCTACAAGCAAATAGGAGAAATCTTATAATTTATGTAATAAAAAAAGTTCTGCCACTTTCTCCACTTCTCCTCCTTTCACTGAACTCACTAATCACTCTGAATAAAATAGCTCAATGATGATGTGTCAGATTATATATCCTATTATACTCTATGGAGAGGGAGTGAGGAGCAGAGTGAGAAAACAGAAGGAAAGAGACACAGATCTTTTACCCCACCCAGAGCTGGATTCACATCTGCACTGCTTACTACTGATGTATAATTTCCTTCATGCTGCTTCTGCTTTTGTCTGTGTGCTAAATAAGATCAGAGATTTCACATTCCATGTTTTCTGTAAAGGGAGACATGATAACAGCTAATAAGTGTTTATCTCACTCAAGGGTTGGATTCACAGCTGCACTTCACAGTATTGCTGTATAATGTTCTCCATGCTGCTGCTGCTACTGAACACTTGACACATAAAGAGAATAGAGCAGGAATCCTTCTTGTCTGTGTGCTGTGTAAAGGAAACATGATAATAGCTAGTGTATTATCTCACTCCAGGGTGGGATTCATAGCCGCACTGCTCAGTACTGATAATGTCCATAATGTCCTCCATGCCGCTGCTACTGAACATGTGACACATAAAGAGAGGGGAGCAGGAATCCCTCATGTCTGTGTGTGCTGTGTGTGGGAGATTTCATAGCAGATTGTCCCAACCCACTACCTCAGAGTCAATTGCCAACTAAGAAATAGAGTCCACAGAGAGGGAAACTGGTGAAAAATACAGGATAAAAGTCAAATAATGTCCAGAAAGTGTTTTTCAAGTAAACATAGGACGGCTGTTTCTGAAAAGTTATTTGAAACTTACCCTTTAAAAAATGTGTGTTCTTAGCAAAAGAGGATGGTCAGATAAAATAATATGCTACCACCACTAGGGGGAGCTCAGGAGCTTGCTGTATACTGTGCAGTCTCCTGCGCTCCCCCTAGTGGTGGCTGCAGGCAGTCAGACTTGTATCACACTACTTTGTGTCCATGCAGAGGATTTGGAGCTTTGTTTTAGACCTTTATCAACTAGAAAAATATATGAATTTTTTTTACTTGTTTAGAAAAGAAAAACAAAATCCTGCAGGTGAATTTTTGACTTTCAGGGGTTAAATAGCAGCTTTTTGGATAATGATGAAATACATCCAAAACCTAACACTTCTATGGTTCCTCCCCTCCCCCGAGATAAAGACATTTTCGCCCATTTCTCGTCTGTATTCGTCAGTTTAACATCTCCACTGTTTGCAGAAAGCGCTGACTCCCTGGTATTTAATGGCGGTTTGTGGGTAATGTTCTGCTAGAATCGACTTCCCTGGGACGGAGGATTCGCCATAAAATCATCCAGATTGGATTTTTTTATATGTTTTTTCAGATGGGAGAAGGGCACATTGTGCGCGGGGCTGTACAGCACAGCAGCCGGATGCGTCCCCTCGCCCATCAGTTTCTGCAGGGTACACGAGGCCTCCACCTGACACCGATGATCAGATTCTCCATGAATTAATGTCCTGTTCTGCCCTGATGTGCGGGGGACACGCGGAGTGATGGCCGTCATTAGCAGCAGATCTGGTCCTGCGCTCCGCGCTGCTCCTGTCCTGCTTTCTCCATAGATATTGCTGGTACATTTTTAAAGCGGAGACTTATAGGGTGGATGATAGATATTGGTTACTTTGTAGAAAAAGTCCAAGAATCCAGAATCAGAAAGTCCTGGATTATCAAACACTTCCAATCCAGATTTGATTCAGGATAAGCTCCGCCAAAAACTTTTGGTAACTTTTCCTCCATATCAGACATGGGTTTTTTTCTTTTTATTGCCCCTTTTCCCCTTCAAAACTATTCTTTTGTGAAAATAAACGGCAACAGGAGTGTCTGGTAATTTCCAATCCACTGAAATAAAACATTAGGGTAGGTAGACTAATGCATCTTCAATATCAAATGAAAAAGCTTTACCAATAATCCTGATTAAAGGAATAGTCCAGGATCACAATGCACGGTCCACATGTGAGACAGGAGACATCCTGGAGACTGCAGGCAGTAGCAGAGGTCCTGAAAGCCACAGGCAGTCAGGAGACATCCTGGATGCCTCAGGCAGATAGGAGTTCGGAAACAGGTTGCAGAGGTCCTTGAAGACTGGAAACAGGTAGTAGAGGTCCTGGAAGAGCAGAAACACATAGCAGAGGTCCTGGAAAACTGGAACCAGGTAGCAGAGTTCCAGAAAGCCACAGGAAGATAGGAGATATCCTAGATTCTGGAGGCAGATAGGGGACCAGAAACAGCAGAGGTCCTGAAAGCCACAGGCAGACAGAAGACATCCTGGATGCTGCAGGCAGATAGGAGACCCGAAACTGGTTGCAGAGGTCCTGGAAGAGCAGAAACAGGTAGCAGTGGTCCTGAAAGTCTGGTAAGAGGTAGCAGAGGTCTTGGAAGCTGCAGACAGACAGGAAACATACTGGATGCTGCAGGCAGATTGTAGACCGGAAACAGGTTGCAGAGGTCCTGAAAACTGCAGGCAGACAGGAGATGTCCTGAATGCTGCAGTAGGAGATAGTAAACAGGTAGCAGAGGTCATGGAAGACCAGAAACAGATAGCTGAGGTCCTGGAATATGCATGCAAGCAGGAGAAGGTGAACAGGTAGCAGAGGTCCTGAAAGACCAGGAACAGATAACAGATGTCCCGGAAGCCACAGACAGACAGGAAATGTCTTGGATGCTGCAGGTAGATAGAAGACCTGCAACAGGTAGCAGAGGTCCTGGAAGAGTAGAAACAGGTAGCAGAGGTCCTGAAAGACAACGAACAGGTAGCAGAGGTCCTGAAAGACAAGGAACTGGTAGCAGAGGTCCTGGAAGCCACAGGCAGACAGGCCTCAGGAGCACTAAAGTCTTAATACCAAGACATAAATGTTTCTTCTTGGTCTGATCTAGGTCCAGACGGGGGATCATGCCGGGCCATCTGCAAGGTTCAGCAGACCGGGGTGAGGGGAGCAAATCACATATATTTAAGCCTTGATGTAAAATGTACTGCAATGATCAATGACTCCAGCCTAGGTGCAATGTGTATTGGGATCTAAGATAGTTTTTAAATCTACCATCTGCCTATTGAAAGGCTCTTTCCCTCATGCTTTACACTGCAGGTCTGCCTGTTAAGAGGGCTTGATGTGTATCAGCATCAGTCCATCACAAGCTTCGCAAGACAGAAATGAATGTCTGTGCTTGAGCCTCAGATTCCCCTAAGATAAGTGGTGCCGGATATTTCTAGATGCCGCTTATCTCCTCTTCTGTAGGTAAAGATTCAGATGAACTAGATATTTCAATGGTGGATCAGGTAATTTACGTTGATGGTCGGCTCCAGTAGTTGCGGCTATGGACTCGTGTCTTCTCTCGGCTGAATTATCACGAGTCTCCGGAGATGTTTCCTGTTATTAATCACCTGGGTCCTTGTAGGAATATGGCGGCGGTGTAGGTGTTGCCCACATCAAGGCCTGTCGCCCCTCAATCACCGCCATGGAGATGGGGCAGTCGTGAGGGTCCATAGCCCTTCTGTCAGATGATCCAGGGGGCCGCCGGAGCCGAAATTCTTATGTGCTGAGGGATAAGGTCAATTAATGTTATTTTCTCGGAGGAAAAATCTTACAGAAATCTGCAGATGAGAAACTTCAGAAAAAAAGAAAGACGAGGAAACGTTGTATCGGGAAGCGACAATGTATCTTCTGCCGGCGGAGAACAAAGAGCTCGACATTAACATAAGAAACCTCATTTCACATCAATAGGATCCAATCCCGGAGACGAGAGCGGCTCCTACATCCCCACAATAATAGTCTCATCATCGGGGTCCGGGATATACAGTCAGCTCATGGTGTGCGCCGTATTCTCACACCACAGTCTCTATATTCCCCTCATAGCCGTCACAGCGGAAGGAGATCAGCGGCAGCATGAATATATGTATAACGATATTCTATATAGGGGAAAAGTATGTGCCCCCTCCACATCCCCTCCAGCTTCTCTGACCCCATGCTACATCCACAGACATTATTATGGAGCTGCCCATCTGTAGATATAACGGCTCCCGCTCTTCTGGGATTTCTGCAAGGTTTTGGCAGCGGAATTGTGCTTGGTGATGTACGGCTGCATTCAGCTGCTCAGCCATGAATCTCCCGGCGGGGGCGCAGTGTTTGTGCTGATGTTATATGATGGGAAGTCTGGACTCTGCAGTTATGGGGTCAGCAGAGCTTTGGTGACTTTTCAGCCCTCTGCTCCTCAGCATTCAGCCGCCCGATCTGTAACGTTACGGGGGTCTCCACTTCGAGGCTGTGTTGCTGCGCTTCCTTCCACTTTTTAATAATATCAGTCACAGGTGATGGGGGAAGATTCCGGAGGAAGAAGTGTCATGGACGGACTTGTTACCCCGGTGACTGCTATTACAGGACCGCACTGGTATCAGGAGCTCTGCACCACCGGCCGCGCTGTCATATGGTAGAAACGGCAGACAGCATGGCGGGGGGCTGGAGGTTATACACCAAGGGGCAATGGGGCCAGACATTATACCATTGAGGTGAGGAGCGCAGGTTATACAGCATGGTGGGGGGCTAGGGGTCAGGGGTTATACACTGGCTACGAGGGGACGGATGTTATACATCGGGGGGACGTGGGCCAGAGGTTATACACCGTGGGCTGCTAATACAGGGCTGACATCAGTGTGGTCTTCACCACCAGCCGTTCTCCCAGGAGAACTTTGAACCCATAATTGCACCCATTTTCCAGCCCCCTCTACAGTTTGAGAAGTGCTTCTGTCTGGGGGGACCGGTGCTGACTCGGGAGATTTCCATCTTGGGATGTCCTGAACTTTCCTATTTTTCTGTTTGCAGAGTTGCTCATGTGATGTGTAGTGACACATATGTGCGAGTCGTGGACGGTGGAGCCAGTAACACATTGATTAATATCTCAGACAGCGGCCATCAGGAACTGTCATGGCGTCTCTGCCATTAATCAGCCCGGTCACCATCCTCGATAATAACGTCCTCCACCCCCACCACAAACCGCATCTATATGGCCGATGTTCTGCGCCCTGCTCTATTATAACATCTCTCACTGAGGGGCATTGATTATGGAGACCTCCGAGCTTTAATATCAGACGTCACAGGTGAGGGGGGTCTCCATTCTTCCATCTCCTCCATGTAAGAACAGGCTGATCATGGTGATAAGTGATCGACCAGTGATCGACCAGAGGATGAGACGAGACTTTCTGACCTCCAAGGTCTAGTATGGTGGCCTCACTGTCCTCACTGGAGTATTTTGATACATCGGACTTCTACGGATGAGACGATATTGAATATTTATATATTTTTAATTTATTCATTCTTAACCTGGAACAAGGGGGCACATTTTTATAGATTTTTTTTTTTATTTTAGGAATATTTTTAAATATTTTTTTTCTTTATTTTTTGCAGCCAGTCCAAGAACATTACCGACACTTTGTAAAATTATGACCAATGCTCCACAGCCCAAAACTGGTGAAAAAAACAGGACTGAGAAAAATCTAAGAAATGTTCAAGGTGCCAAAATTGTCAACCTGACCGAAAAATAATACCGCCAAACAGCGCTCAACATATAGTACTAATATAACATCGCCATCATGATGACGCTGCTCCTACAGCTTCAGCACACTCCGTTTCTTGGACCCCTGAAGATGGGACCACCGAGCGGTTCCCACACACACTCCTTACTGCATCATTCACCCTTTCAGCGCTGCTTTTCCCCAAAGGTGCAGAAAATCGCACTTTAGTTCCACACGACAAACTCTTCTCATGTTTAATTACAGATTTCTATCTCTCGAGATCCCGTGCGCAAAGTCATCCGAGGTGACAAATGAGAATGGGAAATGCGAGCGCTGAAGTATTAATGTTTAAAGCAGGATCATGAATATTAACCAGGCCTGATTAATATTCATGATAACCGAGGTCAGGTGAGCTCATTAAATATGCTAATGGCTTCGGGTAAACGCCGATGACTCTGTGAATGCAAAATACAAATGAGAGAGAAGATAAAAGTATAAATAGGAGAGGACATAACTACAGAAGAGGGGGCTGTAGCAAAAATATCGCAATGGGGTCACCTCCAGATGCCGTTACTTACCACCAGAGGCCCTCCCCAACTCAGGGCCGGAGGGTCGGGCACTTATATGTCACCACCCATGAAGAATAGGGTTGTGTTTTAGGGTCGCAGCTAAGGGACGGTACAGACATGGCAGTTACACACATTCCCTGCATTAAAAACCAACACATTTTTTATATTCCCACCACAGACATAATAAGAAAAAATCTGCATCTTCCTGTTACTACTCATACAGATCTGTACACAACTTCTGTGCAGCTCAAAAACATTTCTGTAACTGTTTTAATGAAAAATTCGTAACCGTTTTGCATTTTCAGCTTGCATGTATGGCAGTACCCCTGCAAGCTGCGCTATGCCGTTCAATATGCACCCCAAACACGAGGCTCCCTGTCGGCTCAGTCTCCAGCCCTTCTGTCTTTTTCTAATCAAATCTACTTGTATTTTATCAGAATACAGATGGATAATCGTTCAGGGGAATATTTGGGAAGAGGGAGGCTGGAAACTGAGCTGGAAATGACCCTGGGCTGTTATATTGTGGCAGAATACATTGTGGCTGTCAGGATGAGCATTGAACAGCGTGGAGCAGCTTGCAGGGTAGTGTAATACATGCGAGCTGCAGAAGCAAAACTGGTGAGAATTTTTCATTAACATCAGTCATAAAATTTATGTTTTTTAGACTTAATACATGAAGTGCAATAAATTAGGGTAGTTGGGCGAGACGGATGCCAGATGCCCTGTGTGTACAGCCACCCGTAGAGCTAAGCAAGTGCAAAAGTGGAGGAATTAAAAAAAACATAAAAATGATGAAAAACAGAGTATAAAATTTGAGACAAAGTTCCAAAACTGTGGGAACTGGAAATGTTTCTTTTTGTTGTTTCTACGTGTCTGGAACAATGGAGCAAATCCCCTTTGTCTTTGTAGACTGTTTCGCATCCCAGAGGGTTCATCAGATGTGAGATCTTCATTTAATCACCCGGTTGATCGTGCCGAAATCCCCGTCATCTCTGGAGTGTTTTTAGTTTGAGCGCAGCGATGAAAGCTTCCGTGTTTGTACTGTAAATCTTAATCATCTTCAATTTCATTCTGCGTGTGAGATAATTGTGTACTTTCTCCGACCATCTGTCAGTCGTCTCGGAAAATTCTTTGGAGATTTCTGGTTTAAAAATAAAAAAGTTTTAAAAAAAAGAGAAAATTTTCATGTGAATATAAAACGATCATACTTGATACAATCTAGAGGAGCCGCATCTACTGACTCCCTGAAAACAATGGCCCTGCTCTTCTTATGGAAACAGTCAGCAAGAAAATAGGTCATGTGACCACGTTTAGAGGGGTTTAATAGCTGAGAGGACGGGGGGATATCTGTGGAGAATGAGGGGTAAGTCTGTCTCCGGGCGACTCAGCTTGGCGTTATACATGTGGCGGGTCATCATTGTGTAATGCCGTCCCATGAGCGGGCACCGTAGACTGACCCAATGGCGCCATTCGCTTTATGGAGCATCATATCTCCTAAGACTCTGGACTATTAGCGAAGAAGAAAGTGAGAAATCAATGTGTGAATCTAATGACTCCTCTCTGATAGGGAAGAATAAAATGACTCCAGGACGGGGCTATAACAAATATGGAGGCTCCTCCGTGTTCAGCTTTGTGTTTGGACGTCATTTTTGGAACATTGGATATTCCTGATAAAATTTTAATGAAATCCTTGCAGGAAGGATTGGGCATGTTGGAATCCAACCTGCCTGATCACTCTTTTCACCCAATTTTTGATGTCAGGGTACAGTCAGAATACGTACGATCATTGACCAATGCCACCAAAACTGTTGAGTTTCGGCAACTTCCGTCTCAAGCGTTTGGCCAGATTAAGACTTGTTGATGGTCCAGTTGGCCCCGTTTGGCTCTACGTAGTCTGAGCTTATGGTGCTGGATCGGGGCCACAAGAGGTAAAGGTGCTAAAAATGGTGGCAACATATGAACAGGTAAATATCTGTACAACGCACTCATCCTTATCTGCAAATACTGGGGGTCTCCCTGCACCCTCACCTGAATTTGGCTGCCAAACTTTCTCCATCTGCCACATGAGAAATGTTCTGCGTTATGGGGGCTCTTGGGATGAAGGGCGTCCATGTAATATATGGATGCTGATACTATATGGAGACAGGACGATGGGACTAACAATCGTTCTCACGGCATCACTGTCCCTCGTCCTGCGCATCCATAAAGGCCACAGATACCACTCATCCGATATTAGCGGTGGTGTGTGCGAGCCCATAGAGGGGTCCTAAGCCGGCGCCCCCCACAATGATATAGATATGTACTGATTGACAGCGGATGTCTTTATAAGTTGTGAATCGCTGATTTCGGGGGAACATCTTGATTTTGTATCCGATTCCGGGTCTTCTGCATCCTCGCTGCTCTAGTTTTATTTTTAATTTTTTTAAAGTAGTTTTTCTTCTTTCTTTTTACACTAATTTCATTTTTTACTCAACCGGATACTCAGTAAAACAAAACGTTGCTGTGGGACCGAGTCCCAAATCTATTAGCAAGCGAGAAAGCTTAATATTGAAATCTGCTGAAAACCGGCGTAGCGGTAAAATGCCGTGGACGAGTCCCAGAAGGAGCCGCGGAGAGAGACACAACAGTCCTGGAAACGGCGTCAGAGGAAACAAATGTCCTGATTTATTGCGTCTCCATCAGATATCGGAGGCCTCTGTAAACATTTACTGTCAATAATGGGGGGTGCAGGCGCCATTATATTACCCCAGAATTGTCCTTAAGCCAAAACAATGCATTAACCTGGAAGTCTAAGGAATATTTTAGTGGTCAATTTCCAGCAATTTCTTTTTTTTTTTTTTTTTGCTTTTGTAAAGAGCTAAAAGGGACAGGAGACGAGGGAATCCTCTACAGATCAGCAGTCGGGATCGGAAGCTCCTCTGATCCCGGTGGTTATAGATGGATGGCTGTCAACTCTGTAATGGGCAGCACTTATGGAGCAGGAAACGGAGCCTGTCGGTGATATACAACTACATGATAATGTGGGCGAAAATGAAAAGGATTCGCCGGAACCTATATTATTAATAGTAATATTATTAGTATAATATTTGGATGTGGGGTTTTTATGTGAAAATTCATCAAAAACTCTTTAAACGTAGTTATAATTGAAGCACAGACAATAAACTGACATTCTGCTTTCTGCAGATGACTTGTTAGCTTTGCTGTGTAGACTAGGACACAATAAGCAGAGTCATCTCCATAACTAGTGAATACATTTATGCGGAATCTATTGTACTACACAGGTATATAGTAAGTGTGGTACACCAAAGGGGACCTTGCTGGATGGGAGATATATTTCTTCTGGCAGACTGAAGTTTGCTCAGGATTTTCCATGATCACAGGACCTGTGATGAGGTCATAGTCACGTGATCAGGTCAGCTGATGTGTACCTCACCTGAGGGTGTGGACTAGGCCTATTTAACAGGAAGCTGTGGGAGTATGAGGTGTGGAAGGAAGGAGTTTGGCTGGAGTCAGACTGGAAGATTGTTTTCGTGACAGTGTGTCAGTGCACACCAGGAAGCGAGTACCAGACCACCCGGGAATGGCACCTGGCGGTCTCTGCTGACATTCCACCGCTTAGTTAAGCCTGTCCCAAGCAAGGGTGAGTCTGGGACCAGTGGTTCTCCAAACTGGAGTGATTTATGTTCTGTTTTTGATTTTGTTATCTGGACTTTTGTTGAACTTATCATTAAAACCACTGAACTTTGAACTGAACGCCTGTGTGTTTACCTCATTACTGCGGCCCGGCCCCTGCCTACCAGAGCGGATCCCTACATAAGATATATATATATATATATACACCCACACACTGTATACTGTATATACTGTATACACAAATAACATATATACCCCATACTGCGGCACCAACAATACTGAAAGGACGCTCTCCAAAAAACAAAAATAATTCAATGGCTACAGCATTAAAAAAACAACAAGCTTTATTTCTCTCCTGCAGACTGAACATGATTCCGTTTAATCAGGTCGAGCTCTGATACCAGATACAAGAATGGAGCGGATTCTGGAGTAAAATAAGCATCACCGCTTTTCTCCAGTAATTTGTTTTTACGTACCATTATGGGCAATGATTTTGGGGGCAGATTACACCTGAAAACCATGGCAGGTTACGGCACACAGATTAGCCACCTTAAGTGGATCTAATTCCCAACCAACTGAAAAGGCAAATCCACATCAGGACCCTGAAGATGCGAAGGTTTCGCCATTGGAAAAAATGCATAAAAATAATGAATGAACAAAGCAACAAACTGAGCTCAAGAAAATGCAGGAAAAATCACAGATTTTTTTACTAGCCAAAATAATAACACTATGCCCCCATAATA
>VIAB01000717.1:89430-101241 GCA_009801035.1 Oophaga pumilio
TTATTTGAGTGTTCCCTTTATTTTTTTGAGTAGTGTATATACATACACTCACACACATTGCTCAAAAAAGAAAGGGAACACTTAAACAAGACAATGTAACTCAAAGTCAATCACACTTCTGTGAAATCAACCTGTCCAGTTATGAAGCAACGACAATTGTGAATCAATTTATCTTGCTGTTGTGCAAGTGGAACAGACAATAGGTAGAAATGATAGGCAATTAGCAATACAACCCCTATAAAGGAGTGGTTCTGCAAGTGGTGACCACAGACCATTTCTCTCTTCTCATCTTTCTTGGCTGTTTGGTCACTTTTGCATCTTGTCATTGCTCTCATCCCTAGAGGTACAGTAGCAACCCACAGAAGTTGCTCAGGTAGTGCAGCTCAGAATGGCACATCAATGCGAGCTGTGGCAAAAATGGTAGCTGTGTCTATTAGAACAGTGTCCAGAGCATGGAGCAGACACCAGGAGACAGGCCAGTACACCAGGAGAAGTGGAGGGAGTCGTAGGAGGACAACAACCCAGCAGCAGGACTGCTACTTCCTTCTTTGTGCAAGGAGGAACAGTACCAGAGCCCTACAAAATAACCTGCAGCAAGTCACTAATATCCACGTGTCTGCTCAAACTCTCAGAAACTTACTCCATAAGGGTGGTATGATGGCTCGACGTCCACAAGTGAGTGTTGTGCTTACAGCCCAACACCGTGCAGGTAGATTGGCATTTGCCAGAGAACATCAAGATTAGCAGATTCGACACTGGTGTCTTGTGCTCTTCACGGATGAGAGTAGGTTCACACTGAGCACATGTGACAGACGTGACAGAGTCTGGAGACGCCGTGGATAATGTTCTGCTGCCTGCAACATCCTCCAGCATGCCCAGTTTGGCAGTGGGTCAGTAATGGTGTGGGGAGGCATTTCTTTGGAGGGCCGCACAGTCCTCCTTGTGCTAGCCAGAGGTACCGTGACTGCCATTAGGTACCGATATGAGATCCTCAGATCCATTGTGAGACCATATGCAGGTGCACTGGACCCTGGGTTCCTTCTGATGCATGAAAATGCTATGCTTCATGTTGCTAAAGTGTGTCAGCAGTTCCTGCATGATCAAGGAATTGATGCTATGGAATGGCCTGCCCGTTCCTCAGACCTGAATCCAATCGAGCACATCTGAGACATCATGTCTCGTTCCATCCACCAACGCCACGTTGCACCACAGACTGACCAGGAGTTGACTGATGCTTTAACCCAGGTATGGGATGAGAATATCCGCCTCCTCATCAGGACCATGCCCAGGCGTTGTAGGGAGGTCATACAGTCACATGGACGCCACACACATTACTGAGCATCATTTCCTTGTCTTGAGGCATTTCCACTGAAGTTGGATCAACCTGTAATTTGAATTTGAGTATCATTCCAAATCCAGACTTCCATGGGATATTAATTTTGATTTATCGTTTCTGTTCTCGGCAGAAAACTTTTCAAAAATCTTGTTACCATCATACGGGATAACAATTACAATCCGAGAAAATCACACTTGACTCATGTCATCTGTCTGCGGTCTGATTTTTCCAAGAACCAGTACACTTGCATTGCTGATTTTGATCTGACACTCAGATCAAAATCGGACATCTCCAATTTTTTCCGAAGACCAATTGGTCAGAGTACAAGAAATATCAGTGAGAACCACAGATTGCACTCGTTCAAGAAAAGCGGTCGTGTGATGGGGCCCTCGCAGATATATGTTATGTTATATTTAACCAGATCTCTGAAGCTGATTGGCTGCAACGCTCATATTTTGTTTTAGCAGATGAAACCCAGACAATCTGGTTCCAGTGGAAACAGCCTGATCCTATACTTTCCCTGATATAAGAGATGCCAGTGGGATGACTGCCATTAAAATATCTCAATTACATGTTGATGTAATCTTCATATCACTTAACACTAAGTGACACACTTGTCAAACACATTACACGTTACATTCGGGACAATTTCTTGATGCGGCAGATTCACTTGACACACTCTTTTTCCGAGTGTAGGTGCACTTTCTGATCCCACATATTTGCCTATTCCACCTGTGTAGCGTATTCATTTTTAATACACTCCTTCCTTCCTGCTCATTCAATGTCACAATGGGAGTAATTTGTCGTTGATGAATTTTGCATCACTTGCACTGGAAGCAAAGCAGATCTTGCTGTGCGACACTCGTCCCAGACGAGATAATGACAGATCTGCGCTCACCAAAATGAAACTAGAAAAAGTGACTGTGCCTTTTTTATTAGTTGTTAAAAGTGACAAATCTGTATTGTCAGCTGTTAAAAAAGATGTGTCAAAGAGCAGATTTATCTACTCACAGATCAGAAAAATCTCATAGTAGATAAATACTAAATGCCCTGGTACACATTAAGCAATGGTTTGGCTGCCAGCTATCCTTCCCGACTCCTCCATACACTGGATGCTTGGCTGAGCATTCCTGTGTTCTCTATGAGAAAGCTGCTGCCAAAATCATCTGGCACAGGCTTAGCTTCACGCCAAATATAAGCTAAATCTCTCTCCCAACACCACTTGTAGGCGAGAGTCAGGACCACCCAAACACAATAGACTATGGGCCAATCTCACCGATATTGGCGGGTTCAGCTGACTATAGTCATATGTGTACGGGTGCCCGAAGTGTGCTCTATACAGGGCCCTTCAAAGTGAAGACTACTTAAAGGGCCTATTGCACTGTAAAGTATTTACCTACCTACGGAAGGTAATATATGCTACATTGGAGGGGTTTAACTGCTGAGTTCACTAATCTAGCATTCATCCAATATCCAATGGGGGGTCTACTGATCTCGGGGTCTACTGATCTAGATTATAGCCACTAATTTAGTTGATACATGATAATGCTTATAAATAATTCAGGCAAGAAAACTTTTAAAGGAAGTTTAATCTGGAGAACTCTATTCCATATACCGGATCCATTCTTGGGACCCCTTTATATAAGCCAAGAGAGCTGCAGGAAAGCGTGATTTCCATTCCAAGGGTTTAAAAGGTCATGCTCCAGCACTCTATTGAGTATTCACCACAGCTCAAGAGTTCCTTAAAAAGAACCTGTCTCTATGTGGTCAAAAGTGACCAGTTTTTACACTTAATTTATTCTTGCTGCTCCCCTCAGTATTTAGTTTTATTCATTTATTTTTTAAATCTGCCATACTGTTTCAGAGATATGAGCCATTTTATCTAGTGCTAATTTTACTGTCTTTACCATGGGGGCGTTACTGACAGGGTAATAATACAGGGACGCCTAAAGACATGACCCATAAAATTTTGTGAGCCAGGTCCCCTTATAAAAAATCATAAAAATTAGCAATAAATAAAAAGCCCATATCTATGGAACCATATGGCAGATTTAAAACAAAAAAAAAATACTGAAGGGAGCAGCAGGAATAAAATCACAGCAAAAACTGGGCACTTTTAACTTGATGACAGGTCCTCCTTAAATGGGTAGTCCAAGCATGGGGTTCAAGTCTACAGTTGTTCTATGTGACTGCAGACTTGTGAATCCTCACAGCGTGAAAACCTTGCACTGTTGGGATTCTCCGATGCTGGAAGCAGGCAGGCATAAGATGAGTGTGTGATTTCCATACATGCAGTCACATGCTGACTAGATGTGAGCGTCATTGCTCAAAACAAGTGAATTGAGCGAGACTAAACAAGTCTATTCGACATACTTAACCGTCAGCACCGGAGAATCCTGAAAGTGCACACTGTGCGCAATATGAGGATTCACAAGTCTGCAGGCACATAGAACAACTGCAGAATTAAACCCCTGAACATCTCCTTTAAGCTGGCCATACACAAGATAGTTGTTGGACGAATGTTTGGCAGACAGCTCTCTCCTCCATACAAAAGTGCTCTGCTAAACGTTCATGTGTTTTATGGGGAAAGCCACTGTCACGCAGCCCTGGCAGCAGCTTATCTCCTTGAAGACAAAAGTTTTGGGCTTTGAAACTTCAAGTGCTCAACGGGGTGTGCAGGGGGTGGTCTTTAGTTGTCAGAAATCATCGGCCAAAGTACATTTGAAAAAGGGATTTTCAAGACGAAAATGAAAACGTTAAATGGACAATACATGGTAAGGGAGTGTCTGATTGGCTGGGAGTAACATGATTAGATTTCCTTAACCAGCATCACCCAAGGGACTAATTTAGGAAACAATATGGACCTCACCAGAGGACATCTCTCACCTTTCCCTATTTCTAAGCAATCTTCCAGGGCTTGTACAGAGAGAATAAATATCCTTCCAATCTCCACTACAGTACGGGTAGGATTTTGGTCCCAAGCTTATGTTTATAGCAGAATATTCATGCATGCGTAGAAACAGCACAATCCTTATGGTCTACAGACAATATGACTATATAAAATGTACAGCACCATGGAATTAATGGTGCTATATAAATAATAATAATAATAATAATAAAACAGTGCAAAGTAAACTTATCAGAGATCATGTCTTCACTAAATATCTAACCTATAGCGGCAATAATTACGTTTTTTCCTCTTCAAATGTCTCTAATTGTTTGTTCAACTGCAAAGGAAACTTTGCCAAGATGAAAAGAACGTAATGGTCTTTTCACTTGTTACAGAGGAAGCCGAACTCCTCTGTGTAGCAGAAACAAAAGGCCTGGCTTCACTTGGAAGCTCATGTAAAAGCTTCAGAAAGAAAGCAATTAGATCAGATAAAGCAGGGCAGCATTCATATGGTAATCGCCCCGTACAATGAGCAGCTCCAGATCTGGAAAGGGTCAATGCTTGTACTTTATCTGCGCTCCTATCTGATGTCTAAACCTCATGTCATTGCTATTGTGCTACAACTCAAGGGCGCGAGGCAAATAAACATGAAATGAATTTAGGAGAGTCATGTAAAAGCCAGCCTCTGGGGTGAATGGAAATGAAGACGCGGCTTCTGTGCAGGGCTACGGCTTCTCAAAGAGAAAAATGTAAACATAATAATATATCTCCCACGAGCCTTTTATCATATTACCGTAGTTCAATATAATTATACAGGTGCGTGCTCACGTCCCGGGGACAAGCCTGCGCGCCTACAACCTGATGATGTCCGGCTCACCTGCCAGCGCTAATACAACTGGGTGCTGTTATTATTGTTCCTGAGGTCCTTGTTCTTACAAAGATTATCTGTCTGGATTATCAGAACATTTTACTGCACAATTCACAATTTTAAATGGAACTCTATGCATTTAATAATGAATAGAGCTGTGACTGGAGATTTACAGCTCCCACTGTGAACAGAGTCATGTTCCAAACGACTTTGCAATGGTGGTAATGTCATTTATAGCCCTTGGAAATGTTGGGTTTTCCATAAAAAAAAAATGGACTCCGCTAGTACTGCTTGAAAGTGACTAGATAATCATCACTTACCTGTTGAACCCCTGATGCACTAGTGCTGCCTCTTTGCTGCTCCCTGCCGTTTTATTCTTTACAGGGCTGCAGCGGTCACCTTCTGTCTACAACACGTGACTGCTGCAGCCAATCACTGGCCTCAGCATTCTAGTCCTGTCTGCTTAGGCTAGTGGTTGGCTGCTAAGGTCAAATGCTGTAGATGAAAGGTCACCATTGTCAACACCTCTCAAGTACCTTTTTTCTATCAACAGGTACTGCCTAAAGATGATACGATGACAACAATATAACTAGTGAACACTATGAACGACTGATATTGCTTGCAGAAGACCTGTTTGCCATCTGAACATTGCTCCTTGGGTCAAATACAGAATTAGTCTTTGAAATGAATATTGTGTAAAATGTAAAAAGAGAAGTCATATACAGAGAAGACGAAAAATTGGTAGAGAGCATAATCCATGACTAAGGACAGTTGTATGTCCGAAGCGCGTTGGTTTTAGCCTTGATACAATATTTTAATGTACCAGGAACCTTTTAAGCTGTACAAATAAATTAAGTTTTATATCTTTAGATCCAAGTGGCTAGATACCTTAGTTTGCTTAGTCATTATCCATGTCACCATGCAACAAATATATCCATGACACCAGAGCTGCTTATCATGGCTGATGTAACTGCTACTTCATGGACCATGAGAAAAACAGGTAGACACTTAACGAGGTGATCCATGAATAAAACAAAGCGTCCACGTTACTGGCCAACTGAGCTAAATAAATATGCCAGTATCAATAAATATAGAAATATTAAAGGTTATAGCTTTACCAATTATAATTAAAAAAAAAAATCTTACCAGGATTGCAGTCTGTGAGCAGAGAGCAGATGGAGAGGAGAACTTTAGAAATGGTTAGTGCTGGGCTCCAGTTATCTTTCAAGATATCAAGGCAGATAACACCTTGGCTGTTAATGTTGCAGTGGTAGATTCTTGTCCGAAACGTCACCTAGAAAATAATTACAGTTGGCTGTTCAATTTTCACCACTATAAATAATGCTACAAAATAAGTCTTTAAAGGGGTTATCCTGGACTATTAATTTTTTTTTTTTTACTATGAGTCTAAGAACTAAGACTTGCTAACTACCTGCCCGTTCTCACCAATTTCTCCTGGCTCAGAGCAGTCACGGACCACTCTTGCGGCAATTTTGCAGCTTCCGCTGTCACATCGACAGAGCAGCTGCTTCTCTTTCACTCTGTTGACAGGCTGTGACTGCTGATGTTATGCTGATTGACAGCCTGTTCTCACTGCCTTACTGCTGATTATGGCTGTCAATAAGCATGACGTTGACAGTCACGCCCTGTGTCAACAGTGCAGCCCGGAAGTGAATGAGCTACTCTTCTGAAATGAGGCAGCAGAATTGACGGCAGGAGCGGCGCCAGATAGAACAGGCAAGTAGTTGCTGACTTATGCCCATGAAAAAAAAAAAAATAGTCCCAGGTAACCCCTTTAAGGTTCATGCACACTCACTACCATAAACTATGGTGTAAAACAAAAACTATACAGCATCACATGGAGCATACCCAAAATGACAAACCTTGATTCCAATTATTTCATTCATTGTTTCTTTTAGCAGAGTAGGTAAAATACAGCTTCTAGATTATCAGTCATAGTAATACAATGTGCGTAAATATAAATCGATGAGTTATTGGTTATCTGATTACAGTCCAACTGCTGGACCCCTGTAGATCAAGAGGACGGACTCAGTCTCTTGTGTGGATGGAGTGATCACTGCTCCATTCACTGCCTAAAGTACTGGTACTTGCACTTGCTCACTAATGCTTTAATCACACAGGCAAATTTGTCACTCCACGTTACTGAAATTGGAGTGGGTCTCAGCAGGCGCCCCTCAGCTATCATATTTGTATCTGTAATCTACAATGCTGATATACTGCGAGTGATGAATGTTGTTTATGGACAATCACCTTAAAGAAGCACTCCCAATCATTTTTTTATTAGCTAAACCTGTGTAACTGTATGTGTAGTGTTGTGTGTTAATATACCTACTGATCGCCGTCTCCTCCAGTTTCCAGCGCTGCTCCGGTCCTCTTCTCATTCATGTGACTTCTATTCTGACTTGCTGCCTCCCACTTGGCTCTATAAGTGTGACGGCAGTATCTTTTACCATGTACCGTAAGTCTCTGGAGTGTCAGAACAAGGCTCCATAAGCTTATTTTGCAACAGCGACTTCCAGCTTACACATAAATCCAGTAAGTTGGAATAGTAGTCACGGGAGTTAGAAGAAGATCGGAGCGTCGCTGGAAACTGGAGAAGATGACGATTGGTGAGTACGTTTATACAGATATAGCTAAAAAAAAATAATAATTGGAAGTGCTTCTTTAAAGGGAACCTGTCAGCTACATGCTACCCGATCCATAGGCAGCATGTATCAAACACTGGTTGGGTCATTTTAGCCAGGTATGTTTGACTCTGAAATGATGCAGGATTTCTGAGAAAAAAATACTTTAAAAGTCGCCGGGGACCGAGCTGTGCAGGAAACCTGTTGGACAGGCAGGTTCCCCGGGGCTTCTTCCTGGCCACTCTCCTTGATTGACAGGTTTCTCCCTGTGTGCATGTATACAGAGGCAGTAGGGGGAGGGCCCTGCCTGTCCACCTACTCTTCTGTGCAGCCCGGTTCCTGGAGGCCTTTAAAGTCTGTTTTTCTCTGAAACACCCCAGTGTTTTAAAGTCAAACATACCTGGCTGAAATCATATAGGCAGTGTCTGACACATGTTGTCCGTGGCTCGGGCAGCAAGTATCAGCTGTCAGTTTCCCTTTAAGTGTAGGATTTTATTATGGTATCTTATATTCTATATGCAATGCTTTATTACCATTTCAAAGTCTGACATTTAAAATAAAAAAAACATCAGTGGGGGGATACAATGTGCACAGAGAGAACTACAGCCCACCTTCCATCAGTGGGAGACAAAGGGTTCAATGATCATTCTTGGTTAGCGCCTACTGATATTAATGGTGAGTCAATGAAGAATAGAAACTGACAATTTTCAGACTTGAACAAGTAACACCTAAAGGTTATGTAGCCTATAGCGACCATAAATCTAACTTCAAACAGCTGTCACATGTATGGAGGGACTGAGACTAGAAAACAAGAAGAGGAATATCTGCAGGCCAGAATGATATCACACTGCTAGAAGGTAGGTAAGGAGCTGAGACCCAGCAACAAGACAGGAGTGTCAGAAGGGAAGGGCACAAATGACTGCTACGCAGCTGTAACATATGAGATTTAGTTCTCCAGACTATGTCATTTAGTTTCTTTATCATAGAACACAATATATATTTAGTACCATATCAATCCAGCGTATACAGAAGTGATACATGATTAACCTCTTCACAACCTTGGGATTTTCTGTTTTTTTTTCACTTCCCTTCTTCCCAGAGCCATAACTTTTTTATTTTTTCCATCAATATGGCCATGTGAGGGCTTGTTTTTTGTGGGATGAGTTGTACTTTTGAATGACACCATTGGTTTTACCATATAGTGTACTGGAAAAAAGGAAAAAAATTCCAAGTGTGGTGACATTGCAAAAAAACAGTGCAATTCTTGAGGTTTTTTTTATGATGTTCACTAAATGCTAAAACTGACCTGCCATTATGATTCTCTAGGTCATTACGAGTTCACAGATAATTTTATTCAAGTGGTGAAAAAAAAAATTGAACGTTTGTAAAATAAAGAAAAAAAAAAAGCCTTTTTCCGAGACCTGTAGCGTTACCATGTTTCAGGACCTGGGGCTGTGTGAGGGCTTATTTTTTGCACGCCAAGCTGACATTTTTCTTGATACTATTTTGGGTACATATGATGTTTGATCGCCCGTTATTGCATTTTATTGCAATGTTGCGGTGACCATAAAAACGTAATTCTGGAGCTTTGATTTTTTTCTTGTTACGTTGTTTACCGATTGGATTAATTTTTTTTTATAGCGATACCAAATGTGTAATTGTTTTATTTTGAATGGTGCAGAAAAGAGCGATTTGAACTGTTAATATCTTTAAAAACATTATTTTTACTTGCTTCAATAATCTCCATAGAAGACTTGAAGCTGCAATTTTCTGATCTCTAGTGGTACACATACAGGGCTTTAACCCTCCTATGTGTGGCAGAATTGCTCATCTGCTATGAATGCTAGCCATGGGGCGGCGCTCATACCAGATCTGCAAGGACAAGCATGGGGGTCTCCTGCGGACTCCCAGTTTCACACCAACCCATCGGTGCCCCGCAATCATGTGACCGAGATTGACAGAGGCATTTAACAGCCGTGGGTGGATCGCGATTCCATCCACTGCTGTTAGGGGCATATTTCAGCTGATCAGATCAGCTGTCATGTGCCTGAAAACATGCGGGTTCAGCGCTGTTGCCCGCATCAAAGAGAGGGAGGCGACCTATGTTGTACCTATACTTCACTGGTCATAAAGGGGTTAAAGAGAACCTGTAAAAAAAATTTCTGCTGCAACCCACCGCCACCACTTTTCAGCTCCATATGACAGCATTGTATAATGCTGCACATGACTCCCAATTTGTTCTAAAAGGCAGAAAGACCTTTTATTATACTCACCTATGGGGAGGACCGCTCTGATGAGCGTCGCTGGTCTTGGTCCGGTGGCTCCTCTCTTGCGATGCCGTCCTCCTTCGGTGCTTTGTGTGGATGATGCGTCCAACTTCATGCAGTGTTCTTCTTTGCGTCAGTGCTCTTTTGAACTTTCCCGATGCATGAGCGCTGCAGTACTTTGCTCTGTCCTTGGCAGGGCAGAGAGAAGTGCGCCAGTGCAAAAGCAGGGCAAATTGGAGTCATATGTGTAGCATTGTAGAATGCTGTCACATGGGGTTGAAAGGTGGTGACCACAGGTTATATGTGAATACTGGTGATATGTTCATTTTCAAGAGGACATGACAACTGATTCATGAAAGACCGGCTCTGTTATTGCAGCTATGTATATTTTACTCTGAAAAGCAAAGGAGTTTAAAGGGAACCTTTTTCGTATATAAGGTGCGGCCACCGCCATTAGGGGCTTATCTACAACATTCTATAATGCTGTAGATAATCCCCCGACGTCACCTGAAAGATAATTAAAACAAGTTAGATTATACTCAACCGGGGGGGCGGTCCGGCGCCTCCCATCTTCATGCAATGACGTCCTCTTCCTTGCTTCTGTCGAGGCGCAGGCGTACTGCTCTGCCCTGTTGAGGGCAGAGCAAAGTACAGCAGTGCGCAGGCACCGGGAAAGGTCAGAGAGGCCCAGCGCCTGCGCACTATTATCCCTGGTCAATTCAAAGAACTGGCACATAACTTATTCCTTCCATAGATCTTACAAAAGGAAAGGGGACATTTATTATCCATGCCAGGCGATTCTGGCATCTAACCAGGAAAGGGTTCTTTACAGTTAAAGCATCTTGACTTTGGAATGCCCTTCCGCAGAAGGTAGTAATGGCAGATACTCTATCAGTCTTCATAAAAAGGGCTTGATGCTTTTCTCACAACAAATGGCCCTGTAGGTCATAAATAATGTTAGCGATAAGAGAATGTAGATCCTGTGGAGAAAGATTTAACTTGATGGACCTATCTTATTTAATGGTAACCTATGTACTGTACGATGTAAGACATTTTTGTTTATTCACATATATCGCACCACTAATTACACAGCGATTTACAGACATCAATACGACAACTTGCTGCGGATGTGAAGGTCAAAGAGTCCAATGTGCTGCTAGAAGGGTGTCTGTAATATAGTGACCTTTCAGTGTGTATACCCGTTATCTGCATATCATATTGGGCAATCTGACTATGCGGCACTTTTTAAAATACAAGGGTTTCTAATCAGTAAACTAGAGGCATAGATTTAAAACAGCCGCGATGCTAAATAGCTGGAGGAAAACACAATGAATATGAAATGAAGTAATAGCAGGCCAAGGAACCTATACATTAACTACATGATGGAGAAATAATTACATTTACATAGCGGAGCTGCTGATGCATTTTTCATTACATGTAACTTCATTATTATCTTTGTAATTAAGATGTCTGGAGTGTAAATCACTGAAGTTGATCGTCAATAATGAATTTACATGGAAGGGTTTAATGCAAATTGTGGCTGTAGCTAGAAGGAGGATTTTTCTTTTAATTTGAAATTATGGAGAAAATGGGTTTCCGTAAAGGTTTGTGATCTTCAGTAGGACAAAGCAAATGCCGTGCTTCAATAAACACAAAATAATGTTAGGGGAAACTTACAGTAGCATTCCAGTGTCTATGTCATTAATTATGTCACTAGTCCCCCGCTGAGTGGACTGTGGCTGGTGATAGGGGGACTGTGGTGGGCGATAGGGGGACTGTGGCGGGCGATAGGGGGACTGTGGCTG
>VIAB01000717.1:253385-272383 GCA_009801035.1 Oophaga pumilio
CAGAGACTGCAAGCTGTTGTAAAAGCCTGAGGTGGTGCAACAAAGTACTAGTGATGTGTTGGGAGTTTTTTTTTGTTTGTTTTTCATGATCATGACTCCATAATTTTTCCCTATGATTGGTTAAAAAAATAACCATTACTGACTACCACATTATTTGTTCTTGATTTCTTTTAGTGTTTCTTAAAGCCAGAAAGTTGCCATTTGAAAGGACTTCTGTTTTGCGCCATGTCTGTGATCTGTTTTTTTTTCAACAAAATAAAACAACTGAATGAACATCATCCAAGGCTTTACTTATTGTAGAGCATAATACTAATCATACATTCGATACCCACATCTGATATATTTTCCAAGAATTTTCTTTTGTGTGATGCGCCCCAGATATTTTAGCATAACTTTGCTGAATATTTTATACACTAATAAAATTGAATGTGTACTTATTTTCTGAGTGGCTATTCATTCTTTGCAGGTTATTGTAGCTAAATATCCCCTGAGCCTTTATATACACAGTATATGCCTTCGCTTGAAGTGTATATCGCCTGCAGCGGTCAAGCGCTAACCCCACCAAAAGAGGAGAGTAAGCCAGCGGGAGTGACAGGCAAGGGGTTGGAGGCGCTATGGTGGGAGGCCAAAAAAGTATACGCTACTAATGTTTTTTTGTTTTGTTTTGTTTTTTTAGCAGTGGCCATATAACAAGTTAAAGAAAGGGGCAGAAAACTCCTTTAAATATTTTGTGTTTCTAATCAGTCTTTATATCTATCTATTCATCTACCAAGCTAGTTATCTAACATTTCTATATTCATCGATCTGAGATGGACTTACATTTAACACTCATTTCCATTGTAGGAAAAAGTATTTCCAGCAATAGTAAAATGACTCATTTAGGTCACACAGTGTATTTCTTGACATTGAGAAAATCTATATACAAATTTCACTGAAAGTGTATGTTCTTCTGATGATCAAGAACAAGCATACGGTGCGGTACAAATAGCGATTAGATTATCCAATACCAATGAGAACATTGGGTTTTCCAAGTGCTATTTATAAGGGCATCACAGTAGGTCTCCTAAATGAACGCAGCTTCATCACTAGGTAAATATTCTGCTACGCTATTAAAGGGAACTTGGCAGCCTGCCAGGACAGGCATGAGACGCGGCAACCGCTCTCCGGCTGACATCATTTAGCCTCCCCATAATAATACAGCTGGGCACAAATGTCTCTGGAATGAAACAAGATGAAATGTATAGTAAAACCCAATAATAAACATATCAAAGAGATTAGATAGAATACATACATTACATAGATAGTTAATGGGTAAATGGAAAGAAAGATAGATATGAGATAGATAGATACAGTTGTGCTCAAAAGTTTACATACCCCTGCAGAATTTTTCTTTCTTGGCCTTTTTTCAGAGAATATGAATGATAACACCAAAACTTTTTCTCCACTCACGGTTAGTGGTTGGGTGAAGCCATTTATTGTCAAACTACTGTATTTTCTCTTTTTAAATCATAATGACAACCCAAAACATCCAAATGACCCTGATCAAAAGTTTACACAGAAAATCTAAGAAGAAAATTAAAATAAATGTCCAGTCTTTAGCGTAAAATTGATAATTTGTAATATGAAAGCAACTACGCATAAATGAAACTTACTTTTTCTATATTTTCTTCAGTACTTGGTCATTAATTGCTTTTTAGCTCGGCACTACTAGGGCACCGCTGTGATCTCTGACTACACTTTGGCTACAGAGGGGCGCAGTCTGATCACACCTCCTGCCTCACCATTGGTTCAGGCTGCTGCTCTCTCCCTCCCATCGCTGCTCTGTCCTCTCCGATTGGCTGCTGTGTATCAGACACGCCTATCGCAGCTCCACCAGTAGGCCAGTGCATGAGGAGCTTGTTACCCTTATATAGGAGAACACAAATAGCAGAATATAAAATGCAGACAAGTAAACCACCAGTGTGAAAAAGATGAATATCAGGTGATATGTCAGTATATACCGATTCAAGTGTCGCTTTTGTGTGCGCCCATCTTCAGCTCAGCACACAGCAGCCTGTCATTTTCTGAACTTCTTGATGATGGATGTATTCTAGATCATGTTGTTACTATGTACGGCAGTTTTGCAGCAGATACTTTTTCTGCAAAGAGTTATATAGCCAAAGCAAACTGTTTTCTTAGAGTGCACAGAAGCCTAAGGGAGCACCTCTTTTTAACTTTTGGTATCGTTCACAATGCGCTAAATACATATCACATGAGCTAAAGTTTAAAGGGGTGCTTGAAGGTCCTTTTTAAATTACAGCAAAAATATTTCAGAAAACGTTCAGACCTCTGGATATAGATGCAGACGCTGGGAATATAAAGACCTGCAGAGCATTTTGTCACTCCTGTGACTTCGGGCTGTATGCACAGAATACAGAGGAATATTACATTTGTTAGAAAAGTTCCCTTCAAAAGAACAGGAAAATGTATTGGCAGACAGAGCTTCTCAAAGTGACTCAGCCCCACGGTAATGATCACTGCACCTGATCGACGTCTGACTGTACAGGCACAATATGTGTTACAGCAGTCACGGCATTTATTTGCATGCTTTCCTTGCTCTCAGTGGGCCCTCGGTATCGAGATTTGTTAAAAAACTGTATACAAAGAAAGTATTAATCAGAGCAGCAGGGTTAAGATCTCTTTGTCTCTCAAGCACTTAAAGGGAATCTGTCAGCAGGTTTTAGCCATGTAATCCGAGGGCAGAGGGAGGTAGGGATTAAAACACTGAATTCAGCGATGTGTGGTGTTTACTGACAATCAATGATTTATCACTTGGTCATTATCATTGCTGGGACTCCCCTTCTGTGATAAGCAGCTCACTGTCAATACACTATGTACATAGAGAACATGGTGTGGGCAGGGTTAGCTTACTCAGCTCTGCTTCATTCTACATCTAAGAATTCAAATTGTATCACAACTTCTGCACCCAATAAACTAAGTGATACATCGCTAGAATCGGGGTCTCCTACATTATCAGATGAGGTAGCAAAGATTCCCTTTAAACGGCACTTGCACTTTAAAAGGATTGACTGTTTCAGTTTAAAAGGCTCAACACGAGGAACCATAAAGTCACCTACCAGGCTACTTTCCCACTTGAGTTTTTGGTGATTTTTTTTAAAATGCGTATTTTCGAAAAAAAGCAAGTAAACCAAATATTTTACTTGATGGCTGCTGAAATGTAAAAGAAAATCTGCGGCATCAAAAACTCACCAAAAGCTCATCGTGGCAATGTATCCTTGGAGAACAAATAAAATGTTGAGTGGGTGGCACTCTCTTATTTCTATGGATGTTGGAAGTCCTACAGAACCATGATGCATGCTTAATACAATGGGGAGGCAGAAAAAAAACAAAATACACGGTAACAAAACAAGGGTTTTACTTTTTTTTTTTAAAGAAATGTGGATAAAAGCCAAAATAACATGACAAAGTATCATCTGAAGCTTGATGGAATCTACAGTGAGGAAAAATTGATTTTTTTTATTATTTTTTTTAAACATTAATGTTTCTATAGAGATGTGCGGCCTGCATGTCATCTGGCTGTGGTTTCACGTTTTAGCCCACAAGAATCTTTCTCGACATTTAAAAGCTTTAAATTGTGCATGGGAGAGGGAATTATCCCATTATTTTTTCTTATACAGTAGACGTTTTAGCTTAAGCTAGTCCATGTGGAATTTAGGATATTTAGAAACAATTCTAGTGGAATGTTTATTCAAGAGATATCTAACAGTTTTGTGGGGGTAGGTTTTTTTTCTATAAAATATCCCTATTTTGAAATATGGCTGCTGGAAAACCTCCTGAACCTCCTCGTGAATAAACAAGACTATATATGTTAAAAGTATAACATATCTTTGCACCTTAGTCATTGTAAAAAAATATTTTCCGTTAGGCCCTCAGAGAAAGCAGACACTTATCGGCGAAACGCGTGTCAGGGACACAGTCTCAGTGCTAGCTAGGGACAGCCAGGGTTATCAGAGATTGGGCGGACACAGATTAGGGATCTGACAAATCATCCGTGCCCGCTGCCTCTGTAGTGCCACAAGCTATTATATGTGGCGTCTCCACAACCACATGGAACGCTGCATCAAGGAGATCACTCTGCCTCGGCGTCCGTGATCACCACTCAGGCTCCTCACACAGAGTAACAAGTGTGATACTTTGTATTATCTCCCTATAACTAGCTGCTACATCCACATATAGTTATGAGAACTGGCTACTCACCTAATAAGGGACATTGGCTTTTATTTCATTCACCAGACATACATTTATTACTCCCTGTCCTGATGTATTGAGATTTTTTTAAACACACTATTGTAAAATTTCCCATCAATCTCTACGATATACAACAGTGTTCTTTTTAATATCTGCACATTAGGCGCACAAATAAAGTACATACTATTTACAATAGGGCATTTTAACTTATATTTTACTTCTCATATCGTATTTTCGGACTATAACGCACTCCAAATTTTCATGAGAAAAAAATGTAATGGGGGTCTGTCTTACAGTCCGAATTAAGCTTACCAGTAGGGGGGGCTGGGCGGCGAGGGTGGTGGAGCGGGGTCACAAGAGGTGTTCGAAGGTGCATCGCTGCGGGGTGATGCTGTGAGTCCCATCCCAGGCTGCTAGATGTGGGTGTTCGGAGGAACTCGGCAGTGCAAGTGAAAGACCGGGGGCCCCCGCACTTCTAAGGTTTCAATGCAGTGGACTGTGGGAAAATGGCTGACAGAGACAGTGTACAAGCAGATTTTGATCTCGGGAGATGAGATCTCAATGCCAAGATCTCAATCTGCACATGCGCTCCCTCCTGTGACCATTTTCACAGGAGTCCACTTCATTGAAACCATGAAACTGCGGGGGATCCAGGCTTTGACAAAATGTCGGCGGACCCCCGCACGCCGAATACCTTGCTCCTACCACGCTGGGACTTCCAGCATCGCACCGGTGAACACCCCCTCCTCTCAGCCAGGGCCCACAGTATCGCCCGACTTTTGGGGGGAAAAAGTGTGAATTATAGTCCGAAAAATAAGGTACTTTCCCTCTCTCGCCTTTCCTCACAATTCTCATGACTTCTCCATGCAGTGTATACTTATGTAAAAAAAAAAAATTCTAAACAACACTATAGATCAGATTTCGTTTTTGGCAGATTTTTTTCATATCATAATCTTTATTAAAAACAATAAGTCTTGCAATTTTTACAGTGACCACTGCAGATTTTACTAATGTTTCAGGAAATTCACATGTACATTAGCAGCAATGACCCTTTCTTTTGTCCTGAAGCTTCTAATGAGTGTGTGCAAAGGTCATTGTGAAGGGAGGGAAGGAGGTGAGCTGTGACATCACCTATTGTGACTGGTGAATCTTGTGTTATCAGTTGTGTATAGAGGTGTTACCTGTCATTGCAATTCTGTCTCTGATGATAAGGAAACTGCTGTAAAATCTTCCTGAAACATCAGGAGATAAAAGTTTGAGATAGCCCCGGGCCACTATAAAAAAATGATTGAAACAATAAGACATTTTTGACAACATCAGGGGCGGCCAAATTATTGGTGCAACTACTTGTGCAGCCGCCCAGGGGCTCAAGTGGTAATGGGGTCCATTTCCACCTCCAAAGCAGGTGGGATTGTGCATTATGATGAGCTATGGACTACAAAGGGCCCATATGTTGCTCTTGCACAGGGGCCTTTATCAGTCAATGTCTATCGGTGGACAATACATTCCCTTTAGTCTAGAGGTTGATATGACCTTGGTCAGGGGGCCACATCAGTAGTCCGAGGCTGCCGGACCAGAGCTTGTGCCTCCTCCTACCTGCAGCCATCCCCAATGACTCTTCTGATTAGGACTGACGTCATTGTAGCAAATCTTATTGCTCAACTTTAAAGTCAACCAAAATTATATTTAATACTATACAATGTAACAGTTTTATGGAATTATAAATTGATAACATTTTTAGATTTGAGAATTCAGAGTTGCGCTGATGTGAAATCAAATATTTTGCAACGATCGGGATACTAAATAGAAAAGTGATTGCTACAAAAATGTGTCTCAATTAATATTCTGTGATCAGACAAGTCTAGGATGTGAGCACATAACCAGATGTGATAAAAGGGAACGTAGCGGCAATTTGTGGCGCGCTCTACTCCTTGCACCTGCTGAGCGAGCGCCGCTAAACAAACAGATGTGTAATTTCAGATAATATGAAGAAACATTAAGCCACAGATCTCTCCGCCTCAAAAGAAAATCAAGATGAGATCTCAATAAAAGAGGAGCACAACAAACGCACTGCGTCTAAATGCTTAATAATCATCCACACTCCAATCCCCCCATAAACCATTATCCTGTGTATGATGGCACATTAACCATGAAACCGCTGCACGAGGGGAGTTACACCGTGGCCTCCGAGAAACTCAACCGGAATCTCATTGTAAGCCAAAACATTGGTTTTATTCTGTAAAGATGCAAAGTGAAGGGTTTAGAGTTTGAAGATAAGAAAATAGCCGGGACGATTATATCAACAAATCGACTGGTTACTATTGCTCCCCCATATAGTGTTTAAGGGTTTGTTTTAAATCAGACAACAAAAATTAAATAAAAACATAATTATATATATTTTTTTATTTTACATAGTGAAGCAAGAACGAAAAGGTTTTTGGAAAATACGCGTAATGCATTGTCTTTTTTTCTACTCTAAAACAGAATCATTTTAAAGAAACATTAACCTCTTAATTGCGCTGCCTATTTGTGATATTAGAACGCAGCCCCCTCCACCCCCCCTTTGGAATACTTCTAATTAAGGTAGATCTGATGGGTTTTTTTTTGACACTTTATGCGGATAGTAAATTTAAGTCTATATCTGGAGTTTTTTTTTACAAAAAATTTAAAGAATCCAAAAATTTACAAAAAATATGGAACAATTTGAAGTTTTCAAACTATTATTGTTTTTGCCATTTAAACAAAAAGCGGCAGAAAATAATTAATAATAAACATTTACCATACTTCATGTTGGTATTATTTTTTTACATATTTCCCCCTTTTTCAAAAAACTTCAGCAACCAAAAGCATCAATGGGTTAAATGAAGATCAGAGCCAGCACTGACCCCCACCATTGAAGAAGGGTGTCCACTATGTGAATGTTACCGCTGACATCTGTTCCTACAAGTGTAGGCTCGGCTTCTGATCCCACACAACATGACCGTCATAATAAGATGGCAGCTCGGATTAAGGCACAGCTCCTCATTACCTAAAGGAACATCATGGGGCAGAAAGTGGATAATCCTAACATGAAAGGTAAAGTTCTGTACAGTGTTTGTGACCATAAGGGATTTTTGCATGATCCTGAAATAAACAGTTCTGTAAAAATCATGTAGAGAATACAGTGAGAATGTTCTGCCAAGTTCCTAAAATTTAAGCTGGTGAACCACAGCGGGTAAGGACTTTCTTTTTCACAAGAGACAGCAAACAAAAGCAGAGGGAGAGGTTCCTGCTGCAGCCACATGTGCCACAGCCAGACACAAGTAAGGGAGAGGTTCCTGCTGCAGCCACTTATGCCGCAGCCAGACACAAGTAAGGGAGAGGTTCCTGCTGCAGCCACTTGTGCCGCAGCCAGACACAAGTAAGGGAGAGGTACCTGCTGCAGCCACTTGTGCCAAAGCCAGACACAAGTAAGGGAGAGGTTCCTGCTGCTGCCACTCGTGCCACAGCCAGACACAAGTAAGGGAGAGGTTCCTGCTGCTGCCACTTGTGCCACAGCCAGACACAAGTAAGGGAGAGGTTCCTGCTGCAGCCATTTCTGCCACAGCCAGAAACAAGTAAGGAAGAGGTTCTTGCTGCAGCAACTTGTGCCACAGCCAGACACAAGGGAGAGGTTCCTGCTGCAGCCACTTGTGCCACAGCCAGACACAAGTAAGGGAGAGGGTCATGGCGGATGTTCTGAAAGATTGTCATTATTAAAATATGGCACAAAACACAATCAAAGAAAGGGAAGGAACAGTGGGGAATTCTTTTTTAGTGAATTTTCTGTTTACTGTTCCTTAAAATCTATTTCTATAACTTCAGTGTTGAGAAGTTTGCTGTATAACAGGGTAGACGGTCTGTGGCCTTTGTTTAATACTGGACCTCAATCCCATTGTCACACACTCAGAGGGTGAAAAGGAGCGGAGCAGATTCACTTACATAATTTGGCAGGAAAAGATTTACAATTGTTTGAATGGATACAAAGCAGCAATTCTTCACTCCGTCACTCCAGATACTACAGCGTTTGCCAGTGTGAACTAGCCTGAACCCAATGTAAGCACTGAAAAGCCTGAAGAACCAGCAGATGTAGCACGAGGATAAACAGCTGACCGTCAGTGGTGCCAGGTTGGATGCCCACTGATCTAATGTTGATGACCTATTTTAAGAATAGGCGATACATTTTAAAAGGCTCGATAATCCTTTAAAAATAATGTGTTAGCAGTTCTTTTTTTTTCCATGTAATCTAAGAACAGCATGATGTAAGGGCTGAGACCCTGATTCCAGCAATGTGTAGTTTTGATACAATCACTGTTTTCTCTAGTGCAGATCTAGCAGGGCTGAGCGCTCTCTAACCTCACCACCACTGATTGTAAGCCTTTTGTGTTGACTGTACATTGTCAGGAAACTGCTAATCAGTGGTTGGGGGCAGGGTTACCAAGAGTGCGAGGACTAGGAGGCATGAGGCACCTAGTCCTCTAATGATGATCTCCTGCTGATAAAACAATGATTTTATTCAAACAGCGAAACACAACCCAGTGAGTGACACATCGTTGGAATTAGGCTCTCAGCTCCTTCATCATGCTGCTCACAGATTACACAATAAATCTAGCTGACAGATTCCATTTTAAAACGTCAAAACAAGTCACAAAATATCAATATTCTCCGTCTACCTTGATAATAAAAGTATATTTAGCAGTCTTTTGCAGAGGCAATTTCTAGGGTATCTATGTATGTTAACAATGGTAATATTTCCTGTAACACGAGGTTGGGTATATTGGTGTGTGTATTATATTGCTGTGAATGAACCCAGATGCCACTGAATCTGGTTTCTGGAAATCATCACCTCTGATTGCGGTAATGCATGGTAAAGCTTTGTAACAATGTCTTAGGCAGACATTAGGCATGCAGCTTAATGATCTCTGACATGTGATCTATGATTTACTTATGAAGCAGTGAACCGTGCTCCCGCCTGTGTGTGTTCCACATATGCTCTCCAGCTGACATTTATTAATCCATATACCCTGGTAACATTTCTTAGAAAGCATATTTTATTCCTACGCAGTGTGCCGCCACCTTTATGCTACATTCAAAGGGTTATTTTGGTGTAGTACACCCCAGCCTCGGAGCCTGTGATACGTGGACTCCGGGAGGCACATGCTAGTTGGGCTCTGTCCTCATGCCGTGCCTTTAATAGATGCAGTGTATGATCAGAGGCCCCGCTTCATTGCTGCCTTCACACTTGTGTATTGTCTAGTTTTGGCCCTTTCTTAAAATCTATTTTAAAGGGAACCTGTCACCCCATTTTGGCCCTATAAGCTGCGGCCACCGCCATCAGGGGCTTATCTACAGCATTTCAGAATGCTGTAGATAAGTCCCTGATGGCGGTGGCCGCAGCTTACAGGGCAAAAATGGGGTGACAGATTCCCTTTAAATGAACTCACAGGATATTTTGTTTGTTTTCTGCTTTTTGGACAGAGTTTAGCGATTCCAGATCTTTTCACCTGCTTCATTTGCAACTTTATTTTTGGCCAAATTTTACACAAATTAGCTGATGCAAAAATGAATACACTCCACATCAAGAACTCCTAAAGCTAGTGTCCACATTGGACATTACCTTTCGGAATCCTGCTCATACAGGTATTATACCTATGACCAGGTTTTTAAATACATCAGATAGGGATTACATACATTAGTCAGGGACTGCTCTAATACGGGTATACCTTGACGTTTGGTAGAGCGGCTTAATATACATTTTTTGCAAAAAAACGTATTACCCAAATACCCTGTGTTTTTCCATCTTTTTATTGGCACTTGCTGCTTACTGTTATATATTTTATTGCAACAGAGTATTTTTGTGGTTTTACTGTGCTTTTTTTGTGTCTACAGCTAGTATTTTCTATGACTGCCATGATTTATAAGGACAGCACCAAGTCTTCTAGGCACGGAATGAACATGTTGATATATTCTAACATCTATCTTTTTCCATTCTTCAAGAACGACCTATTTTAGAGCCTGGATGCTGGATGGAGAAAGATGCTCAACTTGTCTCTTCAGAATCCCCTATAGGTGTTCGGTTGGGCTCAGATCAGTGACACTTGGCCACTGAGTCACTTTCACCTTGTTCTTCAGAAATGCAACAGATGTATGTTTTGGATCATTGTTGTTTTGGAAAAGTGCATGTCAAGTGACAGCAGCATCTTCTCTTTCAATATAGAGCATCTGGGAATTCAAGATACCGTCAATGACATTTTGTTCCCCGACACGAGCATTGTTCAGTTAGCCCCACATAAGGACACTGCCACCGCCATGCTTCACTATAGGCACCATGAATTTAGAAAAGTGACTGATGAAGCATTTGTGAAACGTGCGTCAGATGTGGTGAGTGAGCCTCATGTTTTGGCTATATAAACTACCTGCACTTTATGCGATTACATTTTTGGGACATTATTGACTGGGTACCCCAATCTGAATTACTGTGTGATTATGTATATTTGACACTTCTTTTTTATAACCCATCTGTCCAATATACTATATACAAATATACTCTTTGCATTTAATGTTTTGCATAGTGATTGTCTTTGGCTGTCATGTTGGATATATAGAAGTTGTTTCTAATATGTCATATACAGTAATCACTTTTTAAAAAAAATTTTCCTATATTTTAGTCCTGGCACATTTGTCATTTTGGGTTTCTCTCAGATTATTACATAGCAAAAACCAGCTGACAAATTCCCTTTAAGGCCACGTTCACACGTTCAACATTTACGCAGTATTTTACCTCAGTATTTGTAAGCCAAAACCAGGAGTGGGTGAGAAATACAGAAGTGGTGACGTGTTTCTATTATATTTTTCCTCTGATTATTCCACCTCAGATTTTGGCTTATAAATACTTAAGAAAAAAGTCACCAAATACTGAACGTGTGCACGCGGCCTTAGGCTATGTGCACACGTTGCGGATTTGTTGGGGATCCGCAGTGGATTTTCTGCATGGAATCGCTGCAGATCTGCAAGTGTTTTACAGTACAATGTTAAGCAATGGAGAAAATAAAATTGCTGTGCACATGCTGCGGAAAATTCCGCACGGAATCCGCAGGGGTTGATTTTCCGCAGCATGTCAATTCTTTGTGCGGATTCCGCTGCGTTTCTACACCCATTTCATTATAGAAAACAGCAGGGGTAAAAACGCAGTAAAATCCACATTAAATCCACGCAAAAAACGCGCAGATTTTTACCTGCGGATTCCGCCAAGAGATGCAGAATCCGCTCAGGAAATTCCTGAGCCCAATTCACAACGTGTGCACATAGCCTTAAAATCATGGTGGTCATAAAAAATACTAGATGGAATAGTTTTTGACGTGGTTTGTATTCATTTCTGCATGAAGTAATTTGAGTAAAGCTGAAGATTTTGTAATGAAGGTACCGTATATGAGCATTACCTTCATGTTCTAGGTGAAAAAAATGTTCTATTAAAACTCACTCATCAAAATTGTGAAAATTTCTTGTGTTCAGTGAGCTTTTAATTAAAATCGTACAGTTTCCGTTAGAAAGATGTGTTAAACGTGCCCCTAAGTACGATCATGTGCCTTTATTTCCTTGCAAAATGCAATTTACTTTATGTATATTTCCAGCTTTACGGACCAGCTCTACAAATGAAATGCTTAAGTGCACTGCACAAAGGGGTGCAAAGAAGCATGACACGTTTATGGCAAACTGCGGAGCCGAGATAAGCCTCTCTTTGTGCCCATACAATGGCGCAGAATGCCTTGGAATGAACCTTTGCTTTGGTGATGCCGGAAAATGAACAGAACACATGGGGATGTGTGACATCTCACCTCTCTCACCGTGAATCATGGAGATTTGCATTCTTCGTGTTCGCAAACTATATAGAATATACAGATGTGGCAAGAATTGACTTGACCTGCAAGGCTGAGAAAATAAGTGACTGTGCTACACAAACTTCACCATAGCGCGGCTGTTATTGACTCTGCTCTGTAGGGGCAGAGTTATTAGGAACGGACGTGGCGCCAAACGGTAACGTGATAGCAAAACGATGCAATGAATGCTACGTCTGAAGAAAATATGTTTTTTCTCATGCTCAAATCAGTAAATAAAAAGGCATGGCTTGTGTCAAGGAAATTCTCCTGGAAAAGCATTTTCCTATCGAACGCATGCGCATAAAAAGCGCAAACGCATGCAAACGCTGCGTTTGCAGACGATACGCTGCGCACATAGACGCAAATGAGAAACTAGCCTAAGACGTCCTGCAGCTTTCCAGGTCACCTGTATTTTGAGGGCCAATAAAACCAGTGAATAAATTCTAATGCTCGGATAGCGACCATCTCACATACAAGGGATCAACTGAGAACTGATTCCGGTAGAAAGGACAGCGGAGGTCGCAGCCTTCCATTACTTTCTCCACTTTGATCAATGTAAACATTCATACATCAAAGAAAGCAGCATCAGAGAAAGCAGCCGCCCAGATGAACTATGCGATATCAAGAAGACGCCACTTACAGGGTTTTCCCCTAATAACCTTTTGCTTTTTTCTTCTGCCAAGAAATTAAAAATTCCATTTAGTCTCTTCTCAGAATGTGATGATAATAAATGAAGCAGAAGTAAAAGAATAGGAAGGGTTAACGCTGTGTATACACGGATGGGAATGGTAGCGCGTGAGATCGCCACCAAGGTTCGGATTCACGATGGAGGGTCACTACTAGGATGTCGCAGCTATTTCTGGACTGGCACGACGTATGTGTTATACTCATATATGTAGTAAAGCCCCTTCCAATATGGCAGATAGTTTTGCACAGGAAGAACTATGACTTGTAACCTCCCTTCAATAGCCAAGAATAACTGCTGCAAAAAGGATATAGCACCTTAAGACACTACCATGAAAATCTGTATATGGGGGAAAAGGGGTGAAGGTCAACACCATTAGGTTACTTTCCCACAATGGAGAGTTTTTGACGTTGCAGATTTTCTGCACCTATTATGTAAATTCGGCTACTTGCAGTTTCTTACATGAGTTTTTATTGCGCTTTTGACGCTACATTTTATGTCTCTATTTGATGTGTCATGTTTTAAATAAAGCTGTTTTGTTTTTTATACTTCCTGGTACTTGGCATTGACAAAACTTTATTGATATTCTAGTGTCAGCACAATAAGGCATGACTCCTGATCTGTGACGGCATGGAAGAAGCTATTACCAAGGGGGCTGGCTTGTGATGGAAGCCAGGAGCAGACCATGCCCCCTGATATGTGACGGCACAGAAGAAGCTATTATCAAGGGGGCTGGCTTGTGATGGAAGCCAGGAGCAGACCATGCGCCCTGATATGTGACGGCACAGAAGAAGCTATTATCAAGGGGGCTGGCTTGTGATAGAAGGCAGGAGCAGAACATGCCCCCTGATCTGTGACTGCACAGAAGAAGCTATTATCAAGGGGGCTGGCTTGTGATAGAAGCCAGGAGCAGACCATGCCCCCTGATCTGTGACAATAGAGAAAACTTGGCACTCAACTTAAGAAAATGGGTTCCAGTTTATTGCAGTCACAGTACAGATGTACTGTGACTGCAATAAACGGGAACCCATTTTCTTAAGTTGAGTGCCAAGTTTTCTCTATTTCCACTATTTTGGTTGGGAAACCTACTTGTGCACCATCACGGTAGTGCTACGATATACTTTCCCTGATCTGTGACGGCATAGAAGAAGCCAATATCAAGGGGGCTGGCTTGTGAAAGAAGGCAGGAGCAGACCATGCCCCCTGATCTGTGACTGCACAGAAGAAGCTATTATCAAGGGGGCTGGCTTGTGATAGAAGCCAGGAGCAGACCATGCCCCCTGATCTGTGATGGCATGGAAGAAGCCAATATCAAGGGGGCTGGCTTGTGATAGAAGCCAGGAGCAGAACATGCCCCCTGATCTGTGACATAACATCGAAATGAGCGCGGGACCACTCAGCAGCTGCGTCTCCATCACAGTGAATAGTTCTGAACAGTTGGAAGCCTTTAAAGTCTAAAGGGTATGCCACACTAAACGAGATTGCAAACGAGATCACTAACGAGATCACTAAAACGTCACTATTTTGCAATCTCGTTAGCGACCTCGTTGTGTGTGGCATGTAGCAACGATGTGGCCCCTGCTGTGATGTCGCTGATCGTTCACTAGAGTTCTGGACCGTTTTTTGATCGTTGGCGTCCTGCTGGTGAGCCTGAATCGCTGTGTTTGGCACCTTTTGCGAACGACGAGCGACCTCATTTGTGACGCATATGACTGTTTTGCGTCACGGAATGGATAGCAATATCTGTAAGTTCTCTTTTGCGTCACAGAGAGGATCGCAGAAGTTGCAAAGCAGGCTAGCAGGACGCAGAGAGCAGGAGCGATTGCTGGAAATTCCTATGAATCAGAAGCGCTCAGTACATGCTAATGACATCCTAACGACCGCCAAAGTCGTTAAAGAGATCGCTGACCGCTGATGAGTCGTTTATGAGATCTCCTGTTTGGCAGCTACTAGCGACCTAAAAGAGATCACACCAACGATTGCGTCGTTATCGTGATCGCTAATGAGATCACTAAGTGTGGCAGTACCTTAAGAAGTTATATCAATAGGAACATAAATGTATCTCCCCAGAGTACCCCATTATTAATTAAAGGGGTACTCCAGTTGAGGCTGGATAGGTGATATCTGTTATCACATATCCAGTGGATTAAAGAGGACATGTCATTTGTTGTTCTCCTGTCTATGGTGTTTCTTTGTTTTGGGGTTTTTGCTCCTGTCCCTGAGATATGGTCCTATCTTCTTTGTATGTAAATCTAGTCTTGTTATCCAAGGTGATGAGTTCCTCATGAAGACGCCCACAGTGAAGAATTAAAGTTTGCACCCCCTTGACTAACAAAACTAGATTTACATACAGCGAAGAGTGGAGGACATCTCAGAAATGGTGAGGCACAGGAACAAAAAACAAAAACAAAAAAAAAAAACACGTCATTTACACCAGATAAAAAAAAAAATTACATATTTATACCAAGTGACAGGAGCCTTGAAAATGGAATAGAAATCCTACTTGGAGCCATATTGGTTGTCCGCCAGTTTTCCCAGAACACACGTAACGAATGAACAATGACAGATTTTTTCATAGATGATTTTATTTTCAGTATGCCCTTCAATAATAGCGAACGTTAATTCAAACTCAGATGTTATCACTTGAGGCAGTAGGAGGTGTCGCCCGGTATGCCACCGCCGCGACTTTCATTCTTGCAGTCCTGCCCTGATTGCCTCCGCACAGTCTGAGCCGCCACCTGCGGACTGCCATTTGTTTTCACAGTCGGGCCTTATCTGAGCCAATGGTCATGGCACCAGGCCAAACATTAGCACAACCTCAGTCTGTACTTTACACTTAGCACTGTGGACAGGAGCTGACACTAATGGCAGCATGTAAACAGTGCCTTTAAAACGATCTGAGCGCACACGCCGCCATCCCCTGGTCCGCTATCACAATGCATAAACATTAATGGTTCAATTGCCATTTACAATAAGAATAAACATGGATTCGCCACATGAAAGGCATTTACTGAAGACGGCGCGCACTAAACTATTTATCCGCAGAATGGAGAGTTCTTCAAAGCCGACTGTAAAGTACAAGGTTATAGTCTGTTTACACACAATATAAAAACCCTAAATGAAAGGAGCCATTTCACTTTACTAAGCAATCGCATAAAGGAGTGAACATGTTCCTGAAGTGACGCCCAAAGAAACCGTTATGTGAAGTAGGAGAACGATCGCGGTCACTGAGAGCTACATCAACAACGCAATCATCCTGGGATATGATAATAGCATTATGTGCCTGCACTACAAGATCCAAAAATTACACCGCTCACAGACATGTGCTTTGGTTGTGCTCATTTTATGCCCTAGAAGATCAAAGCTATCTATTGTGCTTGTCTAATTTGTGTTCTGTAAGGTACATAGGGATTTCTGCTATAATCTGTGCGGAAATGTGGACGGTTGTGTTAACGGATTTTTCCCATCTGTAGACGTTATCAGTAAAGTTGAGCGAATGTTCGGAATCGGTCGCTGAATCTGAATTTGCCATATTCGTGCCCCAATGTTACCCTATTCGTGCCAAATTTATGTTTGATGATCGGTTCCGAACATATTCGGTCATTTCTACTCCCACTGACTCCAATGACGTTTGGCAAATTTTGCAAAAACAATATTCCCCACCGATCGTAATCAGAACCGAATTTTGAAAAATTCGCTCAACTCTAGTGATCAGTACAATCCAGGTCAGTGGCAAGGTGAGTAATGTGTGGCCAGTGGAAAGGATGTCTGACAAGGGCCTCCTACCTTCTGGCATCCGTGGCTCTTCTTTTGATTAGCCAGCTTGGCACAACACCACATGTGGATCACAATGACGTTGCACCAGGTCGGGTAATGGAAAGAAGAGCCACGGATGCCACGAAGAAGGAGGAAGTTCTCAGGGATCTCATTTAACGGCCACAGATTACTGACCAGGGCGCTGAAATGGGCCCTGCAAATCGATTTGCACCAAAACTAGTCATCAGATATCCGTACAGTAGGTAAAAACTTTCTGATCAGATGGTTCCAAATGCTGTTACCCCACTGATCCCAAGAAGGGGGCTCAGAAACGCCCCATCTCAATGGAACCTTAGCCAGGTATGTGCACCTCTGCTCTATTCATACTCTATGGAACTGACGGAAAAAGCAAAGCGCCATATTGTGACTTTTGGTGTTTTCATGCCAGTTTCAGCCAGCTGGGGCGGATGGCACAGGATGGGTCGGGCGACACCTGCTCATCTAATTCATGAATAAGGAGTGTCTGACTCCTACACAACCTCTTATCGAGACCGTCCAACAAGAGAACACCGATCCTGATGAATGGGGCCAAAGTATAGATGCACCAAATTTATCATCCAGCATTAGAGACTGCCATAAATTCAGCACACCTCAGCCTTTCTAGTCAAACTAGTTTACGATTTCTACAAATTAGGATTAGCACATTTGCCCCGTTTATGATCTGCTGTTATGGCCATGGATTGAGCAGCCGGAGTTCTGTACTCTACAAGCCGCAGATTACAATCAGCAGGGTGGAATCATAATCGAGTTATAGCTCCTAACCACAGACAGCACTAAAATGACAATTTCCTAACAACTAGTGAAAAACATAGCTCCAATGAAGATTTTTTTTTTTTTTTTTTGCATTTTGGGCCATTTCAGAGCGGGTTGTGTAAATTCAGCCCTGTAATGAGTTTCATACAATTGCAGCTCTGTATTGCATGGTAAATATGAGCCTTGGAGAGAGGCCATTGTTACATTCTTGGCAGAAGTACAGTATGAGACTATGCATTACTGCGCATGATCCCCGGGACACTATTCATTATACAATTATGTGACATTTGGAGCATTTACAATTTTATCAAGACAATGCACAATAAGCAAACGCTGATAATGGTCAAGTATATCACTGCCAATGCCAAGATAACCTCAATCTGTTGCTTCTGAATAGTTCTAAATACAAGCAGTGCTGAAGGATAAAGTAGAAGAAATATTGAGTCTATGTAAGAACCGAATATTATACCAACGGGTCCATACTCCAAGCAGCCAAAATGGCACAAAAACATATTTGGTTGCTTGGCTAATAAAACCGCTCATTGAAAGCAGAGGACTCAAAAACGGGATTTACAAATCTGTGTATCGAACGCTCAGTACTGACCGTGTTATTTGGACTGGCTGTGGGGTCTCCAACACCCTCATAATAATATATGAGGCTGTTGAGTTCGGGAGACTCACAGCCAGCTTTTACATCAGAGTCAATGCTTGGACGTAGCCTTAGTATTTTTGGTCCATAAGAGTGACGGGCCAAATATGACCACCAACTGTACCTGATGTACTAATATACATAAGCAATTTGCACTAAGGTCCTTGTGACAGAAGCCGCTACATGCAATATTCTGGTCCATTTTAAACATCAGCACACGGACCCAGTCACATCCACAGTTTGCAGCCGTGACAAGCACAATAATTACAATGGCTGTCTGAACCCTGCCTAATGTGTTGTGACAAAGTCACTGGCAAAATACTGGAGGGGCGATATGTGGTCCTGAGGTTGTTAGCTTTAGCAGTATAAACATAGTAAAATGCTCCAGCACACAAACTGCTGAGAGGGGTTAATCAGCCATGTTTAGTGCTGGGATGATGTAACAGCTGTGTAGCGGGAGGGGTCCTGAGAATAAAAACCTAGCCTTCTAGAGCATTTGGTGTGGGGTGGGCCTGGAGGGGAAAGCGCTGGAGCTGTATTGTCATGTGAAGGAAAGCTAAAGCTTGTGTTGTTTGTTCCTGAAGCGGACGGTTTCCCATAGCAATAAGGACTGGGCCATACATTATATTTTATTTTTCCTGTTAAGCCAAAAAGGCAGTGTTTGTTTTGCTAACGTTGCCCTGGTTTATGCAGTACTCTTAATAAACCAGAGGAAGATTTAAAGAGACAGTGTTCCTGTGTCTACCTCTATATGCAGCCGAGTGAGCCGATCTACCACAGCCTCATAATTGCGTGTGCTTCCCCAGATTCCACGGCGGAGACTGTAAGGCTGCTGTGTATAGGAGCAGTTACAGCACCACATACGTGCCAGGCTATAGACGCTGTGGGCAAAGGCTGACACCACTTTGATTGTTGTGAACTGCTACAAGCACTAAGGAAAGATGGGAACTCT
>VIAB01000717.1:276027-287992 GCA_009801035.1 Oophaga pumilio
CACTCCCCCATACACATGGCTCCCTCCCCCCATACACCGCTAACTCCCTTGACTCTCTAATACACTTATCTCACTTGCCTTCTACCTATACCCAGGAAAACTTGGCTTGGCCATGCTCCTGTGTTCACTATGAGAGAGTCCCAAACATACGCCTCTGGTAGTCGCTTACTTCTTGGAGATAAAAAGGATCGGCAGTTGGAAATCCAATCGTATATTTCCCTCTTCAACATCTTCAGGGTGAAGTATCGTGAGGACCTCAAACACAGAGTGTCAGAGGACTTTCAATATCGGCAGGCTTAATTGTCTTTAATAAGGAAGAAAGTGTACCTATAAGGTGCTGTGAAGACTCAATCACCCTATAGTAATTCAACTTGCTATATAAGAAACAACCGTCTATGTGCTGCTGCTGTTGTCTCCAAAATTTGGGTTTGAGGGTTTAATCTTAATATAGCTTAACTTTCAATATTTGATCAATTGCACAGAAGTGCCCTTCATGTTTTAAGGGCTCAAACTGTAGAGACCATACTGATCGGTTGGTCTCAGGTCCTGAGTTGTGCTGTTTATACTGGATTTCCCCCTGCAGTGCCACCGACAGGCAGCACAAAGCATAACAGCCTAAGATAATTGAACAGAGTTCTATTGAATTCCGTGGATGAGCTTCGGCATCTGAGCATGAAGTGATTGTGATGTAGATATCGGTTCCCGAGAGCATTTACACACAGCAATCCCCATCAGGGACAGTGATGATAATGTGTGCAAAACTGTAAAGCGCTATGGAATATGTTAGTGCTATATAAAAAATAAAGATTATATTCTTTTCAAATTTCAAGTTGTGTGGCATAATCCAGATATAGATTTATGTAGCACACATATGTAGTAACAGAGAAAGCTTTATACCTCTTAGTGAAGAGCTACCACTTGCATGCCTGGCCTTTACGTCTCCATACGCTCGCTCGTGGCCTCCACACAGAGTACCCCTTTCGCCTCCGTCAAAGGCCTCTCACATAGTCAGCCGGTAGGCAAAACCGTCTCCAAAAGGTGGCGATGGAGGAACAGCTTTCTTTCTCCTGAAGGAGAACTCATTTTCATTCGAAAGGTGGTCACACAAAGTTAAATGCTTACTTGCCAACCTAAAAGTACGTTATATACAGTCCTGCTCATCGTTATTGGCACCCATGAACTGTAAGTACATAATGTGGAATATCTCCTGAAAAAAATGAATCAAGTGAAACAGGTTTTTTTTGGTAGAACACTCGTGTTAAATACAAAATGGCAAATCAAACAATTTAATACAAAAAAAACAATTGGAGGGAAAAAAATAGAAAAACTTAAAGCTTGCCTGGACACTTTACATTAAATTAGTATGGAAACACAATATCAGTCGACTGTGGTAAATCACAATTGAGAATCACCTGTGACCAAATGTCGGTGCCCATGTGACATGAATTACCAATGAATTTTGACTTCAGTGCGTTAAAGCCACATAGTAGGCCCTGTTCCTTTGTCACAATGGTGAAGACAAAGTAGCTGTCTGACAACATCAAAACTGCTATTAGCAAACAAAAGACTTCCAAAGGGTATAAGGCCATCTCCAAAGACCTTGGCATCCTAGTTTCAACAGTGCACAACGTTGTTAAGAAGTTTGCCAATCATGGAACAGTCAAGAACTTCTCTAAACGTGGAGGAAACAAGAAAATTGACAAGAGAGGTCTTCGAAGGTTGGTGCGAATGGTGGAAACAGCACGTCAAACATCCAAAGACCTGAAGGCCAACCTGGAACAGTCTGAAGTCATGGTTCCAACAAGTACCATACGCCGCATGCTATACCAAGCAGAGTTTTATATGCAAAGGTCAAGGAGAAACCATTGCTGATGATAAGACATAAAAGGGAACGATTGATCTTTCCCAAAGAGTACCTTGACAAAACACAATCCTTCTGGGAAAATGTTCTGTGGACAGAAACAAAAGTAGGGCTTTATGTCAATGCAACGCAACAGTTTGTTTAGAGACGACACGATGCAGCTTTTAAGGAAAAGAACACCCTACCAACAGTTAAGCATGGTGGAGGATCCAGAATGCTGAGGGGTTGCTTTGCGGCGTCTGGTACTGGAGGTCTTAACCGAATCACAGTAATCATAAAATAAGAGAATTATCTAGAGATTTTAGAGCAAAATGTCCTACTCAGTGTAAGAAAACTTGGTTTGAGTCGAATATCATGGGTCCTCCAGCAAGACAGTGACCCAAAGTACACATTTGAAAGTACTCAGGAACGGTTGAAAAATAAAAAATGACCATTTTAAAATGGCCATCAATGAGTCCGGACCTCAATCCCATTGAAAATCTTTGCAGTGAGCTGAAATCTGCCATTGGGAAAAAGAACCCTGCAAACATTCAAGAGCTTGAACAAACTGCAAAGCAAGAGCGGGAGAATATACCAGCTGAAAAGTGCAAGAAGCTTATAGATGGCTACAAGAAACATTTGGAAGCTGTCATCAATGCCAAAAAGAGTGCAACAAAGCATAGCTTGAGAGTTTTGTCATTTTTAACCTCTGCGACCTTATAGTATACAGAAATGTAATAATGCAAAAAAACACCTTTAAAGAAATTTGCAGATTCTACAAATAAATGGTGTTTATTGTTAATTCGTCACGTATCCCCAGGATAAATGTATCTTATTTATGTATTATTCTTCGTTATATAGCACCATCATAATCCACAGCACTTTACAGACTTCATCATCATCATCATCACTGTCCCCATTGGTGCTGGGGATCTGACCCCTGGGATCCTCCCTTAGCACAAGAAAGGGGATTCTCTGTGGGAATGGAGCAGTAGTGAGCATGTGCAACCATGGGACTGAGAACCCTCCCATCGTGATTGGTGAGTCTCCAGCAATCAAACATTTACAAATTCTGGGAAACGGTAAAAATGTAGTTTATGGCAAACCCCCTTCACGACTTATATAGCCTGTAGCCAACAGAGCCCTTACAATAGAGCCCCCAAGAAACTTGTACAGCTCCTTTATACGGGGACCATACAGCCTCCACGCACTACGGTTCGGGCTCCGTCAGACTTGGGGTGTACAGGTTCAATGACAGATTACAGCATCACATACACTGGAGCCATAACATGACCTTGTGCACGCTGAGGAGAAGACTTATTAACGCAAATACAGATTCCAATTCTAAAAGTCTAATATTTGGGTTCCAGCCCATGAAAAACAGCAAATTCTCCCTGGAGTACACAGGAGGGATTCGCCGGGGTAATTAATATCTCTCCCTTAGTGAACGCACCTCCTGGTGCTGCATATATTTTCTAACAAAATCAATTACGGAGCTCAATTATTTCTCATTTTGGTGCAGAAATGAAATAGCAATAACTTGCTAATGGATGCGAGAAGATAGGTGATCATCGCTTTCAATTTTACAAGCTTCATCTTACATTGCTAACCAGAGAAAAGCGGCTGACAAGCGATGACTTGTCACTTTCCACCTAGAGGTGATGGTGCCCGCTGTGACAGCTCCCCGATGCGCTGCCAGGCTCCAGGAGCCATCTGAGGTAACAGTACATTTAGATAGACATTAGATAACATTTATATCTATGCACCGGAACAGAAACAATCCGGCATAATTGACTGCTCAGGAAACAAGCAGGACGTCATACCAATGCATGCACCGTGCAGCAGTGAGTATACAGACACATTTCAGGCCATTTACCGTCATTTTCTCCTTAATTGTACCGCTACACAGCTGGAATGCATTGTAAGCGTCTTAGGAGAAGACTCTGCAGATTAATTACTGACATAAAGAAGAAATTCCCTTTCACTAAAATGAATGTGGCTAAGCCGCAATACCAGGCCTGACACAATGACAAGGGTGTCACTGTTCCTAAAGAAAAAAAAAAAATAGGAGTGACCTTACTTCCCACTCCACCTACTTCTGAAGTGGGGGACCTTCTTTCTGCCAAGGGCCATTTGGATATTTAAGCCATCCTTCAGGGACCGGACAAATTGTGCCGCAACTATGCCCACTAATTAGGTTTGGACGCTGGCCCGGTTGTCAGGACGTGATCTTTCATTGCACGCGCCTCAGTGTTCAGTTCTCTATGAAAGAGCCGCTGCCAGACAAGATTGGCAGCAGCTTATCTCCCCAAACGAATGAAACAGATGTTGAACTTCCAATGACTGTTTTTTTTCCCTCCCGACATCATCTGAGGGAGTGTTGGGAGGCCCCCAACACATTAGATCGCTGGCCGATTCTGCCAACATCTGCTCATTTGGCCGCCTTTAGTCTAATGTTTATGCCTCGACCACAGAAAAACACATCAATGGCACATCATGGCTGGACGACCTGTTCCAAATTTTGTACTGACCTGCAGGTTCACCCAAGTTATGGTTTATTTTGACAAGCCAAAAATAGGCAAAAAAAATCATTTGTATGTACGCTAGTTTCCAATTATCAACCCGGCAATCCCTTAACAGGAAAAATGTTAGTTCATCCGATGCAAAAATCATCATTATCAGCAGCAGCACATCACAACCTGTAAACAAGAGGTCTACTGCCGATAACATGATATTGTATGGGGACAGAATGATCTCTCTCTATAGACAGGCCAGTAAACCTTGTGTACAGCCCATGAGTGGGTGTTCATTTATCGGCTTGGACAGGCCACAGTGGGCCATTACAGTACGCTTGGAAGTCTGCGATAAATGGGATCTTCTTGCCTTTAGCTATGAAATATCATAAGTTCAAAGCATCCACCCTCTTGGAGAACATTTCCTACATATTTTTAGCGGATTGTCCAAATACACTGGTCAGTTGTATTGTTAATGGCTTTGAAGTGATCCGACTGATGACCGGTTATTATTACAGAGGCAGATTACTGCCTATAATGAGCTCTCAGTATATACAGCATGGTGATTACTGCTAGTTTAAGGCCACTTTACACATCATTAACACAAGCATTGAAACCCCACATAGCTTGATAGTTAACAGCAGCAGATCCCTATTTACACAGAGATGTGATGTCGACAATGAGGATTTTTAGACCTGAATGACTATTTTGTTAGCTGGCGGACTGCTGACTTGTATCCACAGGCTAAGAATAGATTGCATGATTATCAGTGCATTTAAATTGTTTAATCAGGCTTTTGTTGTACAAGTATTTTTAACACATTTTGGACAATTTTTTTTTATCATAATAAAATTTTTATTATAAAAAATAAAATTCGTTATCTTGCAATTTTCACACTGGCCATTGGGGCATTTTGTCAACTCATTCTTCCTGTCCTTTCATGAATAATTTTCTTATTAGTAGAGTCAGGATTACAGTGATAAGTAACACCTCTATACACAGATGATGGCACAGGATCCACCAATCACAGTAGGTGATGTCACAACTGATCCTGCTCATAATGACATCTGCAATGGTCATCAGATACTTCAGTACACAAGATAGGGTAAGGGTCTGACCATTGTGGCTTATGTACATGTATTGTTTCCTGAAACAGAAGAGACAGGATTACAGTAACCGGTAAAACCTCTATGAACAGCTAATAATACAGTATCCACAGATCACAAATGGTGATATTGCAGCTTATCCTGCTCACAATGACATTTGCAAACGGTCATTAGACACTATACAAAATATAGGGTCGGGGGTCTGACCATTGTGGCTAATGTACATGTATTGTTTCCTGAAACAGAAAAAAAAGACTATAAAAGCCCCATTGGTCAGTATAAAAATTGCAAGATTTCTAGTTTTTATTTATATTACAGATTGTGATATGTAAACTAATAAATATATTTAACACAAAAACTTGATTTAATAGGTTAATTTCGGATTATAGTTCCCTTTCAAAAGGGTCCTTTAAGCAGTTATTTGGAAATCCATACTTTTATTTTGTTCTACTGATGTATACAAGCCAGGAGGACACCGAAAGGACATTCCTTTGTCCTTCTTCTGGCTAATCTAACTCTGTAGACATGTTTAGCTCGTATGTCGGGCACAGACGCTAAATGCACATTATAAACAAGATATAGCCCTAGATGTCTCCTACGGTTCAGTAGAACCTAACATATTCCTGAAGCGATGGAAGAGAAAGAAAACAAACTGACACCAAAAAAAAAAAAACAAGTTACAATAAGCAGCCTTGATCTGAATCCTCCCAAAGTGTTTAGTATTAACACACATAAGAGTTTATTCCAGGAAACAGTCAATTTATCTCTCATATGGAAAAAAAAAGCAGCCAGTAATGGTTTTCTTTGTATAAATGCTTTGTCGTGACCTTTAGTTCCGCAACTGAAGCGGTTATTGATGTAGAAAAAAGCCGCATTTTACTCCAGCAACTGTGCCTTGTGTAGATCTGTCCACGTCCTTAGCACATTGTTGTGTAAATTACCCATCTAGTAGGAAAAAAAGTGATATTACAAGAACGTGGGCAGCCGCTTGTCTGAAAGCTGACACACTATGTCTTCAAATGAGGATTTATCTAGAGAGCAAGTGTTGATCCACTGAAATATGAATCAAAGGCAATTACTAAAAAGGTCATTTCCCTTTTGGTACTTGTCTACTTAGAGACGAAGTGTCACCATATTTACCAACCGCACAGAATCAGAACAGAAAGGCTTGTTCCTTTGTAGCCGTCGCTGCTATTTCCTTGAGACAAAAGGCAACACGGCTCACAACAAATTACCGGTACTTGACATTAGCTTTTAAAGCACCAAAACCAAAGATGGCAAAATACATGAAAAAATAATTATAAAAAAAAGCAGAAGTAAACTTTAGCAAAAAGTTTAATCATTAAAGTAAGGCTCTACCTATATAGCTGCATCAAGGGAACCCGTCAGCAGGTTTATAGACCCCAAGTTAACATCATCTACCTAAAGTCCTTGTAATGTTGATGACGTCCATACCTTTGTTTTATAAGGCTACAATCACACATTGCTTTTATTTCTGCAGTAAAAAGCTGCTTACAAATAGCATGTTTTGCTGCGTTTTTGCAGTGTTTATTATGCTCCCTTTATTAGTGCAGATTACGGTATGTGACATTTGTCTACAGTACATGTTTTTTTTTAAGTTAGTTTCATTCACCAAAAAGCAGCAAAAACGTATGGTTGCATTTTTTGCAACATTTTTGAACTCGCTCATTGCTTTTTATGGTGAAAAAACACAAAGTGTGAACATACCCTGTGCCTGCAGAGGACAGAAGCTTCACATTTTTTCGGACAGTCCTCAAGATTTATCAGCAGAGGTAGACTGCTTTACAACAGCCTGCATTCAGCAAACTAGTGAAAACTAGACTCTGCAGTATGAAGATGGGTCTGCAGCCAAGAACACGTTTTCAATGAATGGAGGATAATGACAGTCAGATGCTTTTACGAAAGCTTTACCTTAATGGCATAAAAAGCAAAAAATTCCAACAAAATGAGTTTCAAACATAAATAAAATACACGAAAACATAATTCTGAAACTTGTAAGATGGAATAGACAATTTTGATTACAAATGCGGGCTCCCTTTTGCATAAAATTGAATAATTATGTAATGTCATTTATGTATTTCTTGCTGCTGCCTTGTATTGCAGTCCATAGGAAAAAAGAATTAAAAAGAAAATCCTATTTTAAAGAGGTTTTCCACTTTGAGCAAAATTGGACCGAAAAAATGCTAGCAAGTGCATAAAATAAAATGTCAGCTGGTGCGGACCAACATTGGTTAAAACACAGAATCTTTGCCATTGCTCCGGTCTCTCTGCTGAGATTCCCTTTTAAGTCAACAAATCGCATCACGGCTGTAGCTAATCACTGAGCTCATCAGTTTTACCAACACAAACGTCATGAACCACTGGGCTCAGTGAATGGCTGCAGCAGTGATGCCCACTGTCAACACGATATCACCTCTGCAGTCAAAACAGACAAGAAAGCAGCTGAAAGCCAGTACTGGAGCTGGAGAGGGCGAGAACATGATGGCTTTGTTATTTTACATTATATCAAGCCTGTGACAGAAGAAGTGACCAGGCTCCTCGCCCTACAACCTGCACCAGGGACGCTATTCCCTCACATCTCCTTCAGTCCTTCTCCCCAATTGTCACTACCCATCTAACAAATATTTAACCTCTCTTTTTCTTCAGGTATCTTTCACTCTTCATTCAAACAAGCCATCATAACCCTTTTACTTAAAAAGCCATCCCTGGACTAACTGCGCTGCTAAACACTGACCGGTCTCTAATCTACCCTTTATCTCCAAACTCCTATAACACTCCAGTCTCATCCGCTATCTCTCAGATAATTCTTTTCTCCACCGCTTACAATCTGGTTTCCGCCCTTCACACTTTATAGAAACTGCCATTCTAAAGTGTATAAAGACCTATTAACAGCAGAATCCAATGGTCACTACTGCCTGCTGATTCTCCTGGATCTTTCTGCAGCCTTTGACACTTGATTACCAGCTCCTCTTCACTATGCTCCGCTCTATCGGCTTCAAGGACATCATTGTCTCCTGGTTCTCCTCCTACCTCTCTGAACGCTCATTTACTTTATGTTTTGCCAGCTCATCATATTTGACCCCAAACTTTCCTTTGTTCCCTATATTCAATCACTCACTCGCTTGTTTCAACTTCACCTTAAAAACATCTCCAGAATCTGACCTTTTCTCACCTTTGAAGCTGCAAAAACTCTTACAAATGCGCTTATTCACTCTCATATGGACTATTGCATCTCTCTTCTGATCGGCCTCCCTCTAACCAAACTTTCTCCTATCCAATCTATCCTGAATGCAGAAGCTAAGTTCATATTTTTGTCCAGCTGCTTCTCCGATACCTCTACCCTGTGCCAGTCACTGCACTGGTTACCTATTCGATACAGAGTCCAATATGAACTCATCTTTCTCACCCACAAAGTGCTCCACGGCTTTGCTCCACCCTATATCACCTCCCTCATTTTTCTCTATCGCCCTACTAACATCCTCCATAATTCAAACCTTGTACCTCAGTCTCCAAGACTTCTCTCGTGCTGCGCCAGTCTACTGGAGTGCCCTACCCCAATCGATCCGACTAATATCAAGCCCCCATGTTTTTAAACACATCTGTATGGACAGGTTTATGAGCTCAGCTCACTAACCTAACTCTCCCCGTTCCATCCTTATAAATGTTAATCATAATCTGCTCCTTGCTATTCATCAGTCTCCATATCCTCCATGCACCCAATACTACATGGTAACTGGACCTAGACACACCCTGGCTGGTGACCGGATCATACAGCTTAAAGGGAACCTGTCACCACATTTTTGGCCTACCAGCTAAAAATATCAGTCATTTGAGTTTCAGCTATGCGTTCCCCAACTACTTCTGAAACCCCTTGACTCCCCATGTATCACCCATAAAAACCTTTTTTATTTCTCCCGCACTGTATGTAAATCACTTCGGTCTGGTATGATGGGCATTGTCTCTGTTCCCTCACTCCACCCCTCCTCGGCTGCTGTACGCAATATTTGCTGTGAATATCGCAGATTGCGTACAGATCTTGCGCATGCGCATTGAAATGGTATCTCACGCGTGCGCAGTATGCTTTACCCAACTGCGGGCTAAGCCGAAAAGCAGTACGGCGCATGCACACTTCTTTTTGGCTTTGCCCGCAGTTGGGCAAAGCATACTGCGCACACGCGAGATACCATTTCAATGCGCACACGCGAGGAGGGGTGGAGTGAGGGAACAGAGACAACCCCCATCGGACCCGATCGAAATGATTAACATACAGCACGGGAGAAATAAAAAAGGAATTTATGGGTGATACATGGGGAGTCAGGGGGTTTCAGAAGTAGTTGGGGAAACCATAGCTGACACTCAATTGACTGATATTTTTAGCTGGTAGGCCAAAAATGTGGTGACAGGTTCCCTTTAATTCTGAAAGCCCTAATTATAATAATGATGGCAGGACCGTACATAACAAGCACCTTCCACCTACTGTGTCTCCTATTGCCTTAAGGTACTGCCACACTTAGTGATCTCGTTAGCGATCTCAATAACGACGCAAGCTGATGAGATCGTTTGTGAGATCTCTTTTAGGTCGCTAGTAGCTGCCAAACAGGAGATCTCATAAACGACTCATCAGCGGTCAGCGATCTCTTTAACGACTTTGGCGGTCGTTAAGATGTCATTAGCATGTACTGAGCGCTTCTGATTCATAGGAATTTCCAGCATCGCTCCTGCTCTCTGCGTCCTGCTAGCCTGCTTTGCAACTGCTGCGATCCTCTCTGTGACGCAAAAGAGAACTTACAGATATTGCGATCCATTCCGTGACGCTAAACCCCTATGCGTCACAAACGAGGTCGTTCGCAAAAGGTGCCAAACAGCGATATAGTCTCACCAGCAGGACGCCAACGATCAAAAAACGGTCCAGAACTCTAGTGAACGATCAACGAGATCACAGCAGGGGCCACATAGTTGCTACATGCCACACACAGCGAGGTCGCTAACGAGATCGCAAAATAGTGACGTTTTAGTGATCCCGTTTGCGATCTCGTTTGCGATCTCGTTTAGTGTGGCATACCCTTTATAGACTGTAAGCTTGCGAGCAGGACCCTCACTCCTACAACTGTTGTTACATTGTATTGTTTTTATCGTCTGTACATGTCCCTATTTAACTGTGAAGTGCTGTGGAACATGCAAGAGCTATATAAATAAAATTTAATTATTATTACATACTTGCCAGAATTTGGGGGCTACTTTTCTGAAAGTGGAAAACCCTTTAAGCAATCAATTTCCCAAATTGTATCTCAGTGTATTCAGAACCCCTCTGTGTGAAGTGGTCTGTACCATAGTGACACAGTCATTGGGCTGCTATGAACAGTACATTGTGGACCAGACCACTGTATAAAGATACTGGAGGGGTCCTGACTACATGATGAAAGCTAGTGAACTCAGTCATCTAAGGTAACAACAATATATTTAGAAATTATACTCCACAAATGTGTGCGTTAAATTGTCTTTTCAACAGAAGTAAAATGTGAACCTGAACATCAGTCAAGAAGCTTTTCCACAATGAACCACATCTACATACATGGGCCCACGGCTTATAACCTGCTGGCAGCGTTTCCGGATTACCAGACCCTGCTCCGCACAGGTCTTCCTTGACATGAACGAGATCTAATGATTTATGTTATTGCTCTACTAGAATTCTGCCTATCTGCACCCGTAACAGATGTCCTTGACAAAGACCGGCCCGCTCGAAAAGTTGGACCATACCTGTTTTTGACTCTTTGCCGGATCAAAATAAACTATCACTGCAGCAAGACCTACTGTCTCATTTTCTTTTGTGGTGCTGAGGTTCATACTTCTAGAAGTCTGGATCACAAGACCCTTCCCCAAGCACACAATTTTTTAATAGGACAATGTGCCGGTCTTTCTCCTAATACACATCTACATGCAAACTTGTCATATTATTCTTAATATATCCCTGATATTATACAGTTATTAGAGAAATGCAACATGTCAAACAGCACTGCCCCAAATATTGTAAAATATTCAAAGTGGAAATAGGAAGGAACAAAGAGCACATCATGTAGAATACAACCAATAAAACTCAAAGCAGAACACAATGAAAACTCACACAGGCACGTAAGCCAAGAGAAGGCTGGACATTATACATAGCCACCACGAGCTAGGATATCGTAAGCTGGGTCCACGTGTACCAATTAGTACAATGACAAGACCAATTATGTTAGATTGTAGCAATTTATGAAGGCAAAAGAGCATAATGACTGACTGTTCGAGACTCAATCATTTCTTACCAGAGTAAGAATGTTCTTGATCTGATGACAGTTTAATGCTCTGGATAATTCCATTACAAATCCAACCAAAAATCTGCTGGTTCCAAATTTATTCACTATAAACATCATAACATAGTGTCATGCTAAAGGGGCTTTCCAGGAATATACAGGGTGGTCCAAAAGTAGGTGGACAGAAAATAACAT
>VIAB01000718.1:36934-54746 GCA_009801035.1 Oophaga pumilio
ACAGATTCCCTTTAAAGGGATATGTTTATATAGGGATCTAGCTGGGGTCCCCTTCATTGGACACTTTGTTGTACTGTATTTTGTGCCTTTTGTAATGTTCTTATTTGTGTACTGTATACTATGAAAATAAAATTTGGAATTTTATTTATTGTATGGCTCTCTTTAGCTGGTAGTTCTTATGCAAGTCCGCGTATGGGTTATATATTATACTATATCAGGCTGGCTGCATTATAACCAATGAGGGGGCTACATTATATTCTATGAGGGGGCTACATTATATTCTATGAGGGCTGCATTGTATTCTGAGGTGGGCTACATTATACTATATGAGGACTGCATTATATTCTACGAGGGGGCTACATTATATTCTATGAGGGGGGCTACCGCAACTCCTGCTACAGAAGATGTTTACTACCTTATATTATTAGCACGGTTTACCACACAATTGGTGGTCTTGTATTTATTTCTATGTAGCTACATAGTGGACCCAAGATGCTCCAGTCCAACATCAGTTCTGTGTTCCTGTACTGATGATGGTTCTGGTGACATCCATGTAGTGATGATGGTGGATCTGGTGATGTATTCATGTACTGATGATGGTTCTGGTGTTGTATTCATGTACTGATGATGGTTCTGGTGTTGTATTTATTTACTTATTATGGTTCTAATAACTCATTCCTGTACTAGTGATGGTTCTATTTAGGATGATGATTTTGGTTTCGGATTCATGTGCTGATCGTCGTTCTGGTGATTTATCCATCATCATCATCACTACATGAATACACCACCAGAGCCATCATCACTACACGACTTCAGCACCTGAACCACCATCAGTTCTGTGGAGCTATATTTGTCGCATGATGGACACAGACACAATCATCCTTTTATCTATAGTGGGGTCTGTTTAGTTTCTTCGGGTTTTCTGCCAAATGGACACGAATGCACACCAGAAGAGCCCCCATTATGGTAGCAGTTTCCATAACCGCCCTTGGGTCTGACATATGAGGTACTGGACGTCAGAGATGAATATCGCTATCTGTCCCTGGTGTTGAGTAAATTGCTGCCACCAATGAAGGTTCTATACCTCTGTCTGTCCCTATTGAGCCGCCCTCACCCCTATAGGACATCACTTTTTTTTTTCTTCAGTGAAAAAGGTAAAAACTCGAGTGGAAGTGGCGTTCAGAGCTTGTTACCTGCCCAGTCTCAGTCCTTGGCTTGGGGGGAGGCACCGGCTCCATCTGCCTCCGGCCCCCAGATGCCTCCCGACCCGCCAGAAATTCGTGTCAGTCATGTCCTGAAGATTGTTCCTTCACTGCCTCCAGCGGCGGCTGTTGGTACAGCAGGTGTCTCTTTTATTCCCAGCGGAGTCCCCGCCCACTTCTTGCTGATTTGCCTGAGGGCGTGTCCACATTTATATTGGGTGTGGCTTGTGCTGTTAGGAACGCCTAGTAGTTACAGAACACGCCTGTGCGTCATGACGCAAAACGCCGGCTGAGGGGGAGCGGCCGTGACTTCTCCCGGCAGGAGCCGCTGCTGGTGCTGCTCCGCGCTCAGTGTCATCCCGGCGGGTGCAGCTGCCGTGTGGAGCCGCCGCTGCCGGTCCCCTCACCAGCTCCAGGTAATATCTGCGCACCTGCGGGGGAGGCGGGATGTCCGGGCAACCTGGGGCGTTCCACAGCCGTGGGGAACTACATATCCCAGCATGCCGGGCGTTCTGGGACTTGTAGTTCACCAGTACTGGTAGTATTCTGTGCTGTGTGACCTCCTGTGATATCTGGTCCCTTTGTGCCCCTCACATGAATCCCCGGGGAAGTCTCGCGCCCCTCAGCGATGTCCAGTCGTCTTGTGACATATTTGTGGTTCTTACGCGTTTCTTTACTGATTGACCCCGATACTTCTCACAGCTGAGTATTCGTTACAGTCGTATCCGGTCCACGCCATATAAACATGTCCGCGGTGGCTATGACGTCTCTGCCCTGATTTCCCCTTCACTGACAGCAAGCAGAGGTCTGGGGAGTGATGTAGGATTGAAACACGTAGTCTGGGTGCGGACGCAGGTAACGGATACAGCGGCAAGGGTGGCGGTGGCACCGGGGAATATTCATGGGTGGGGGGGTCAGGACCCTCCTCGTATAGCACATGAGCCGAGGTCAGACTGCTGCCAAGTGTGAATACAACCTGAAAAAAACCTTCACTAACATTACCTGGGAGTGGAAGGCTCACGGCAATGACTGTGGGGGTCCTCCTGTAAGACTAGGGGAGGAGATAGTGAGCACCCCTCAATCCTGCCGAGAAGTGGAATCACAGTGCACCCCTCCTGCAGGACCAAGGAACAAGATGTAGTAAGGACCCCCTATCCCACAGGGGGCGTATATCCACAGTGCACCTCTCCCGCAGGACCAAGGGACAAGATGTAGTAAGGACCCCCTATCCCACAGGGGGCGTATATCCACAGTGCACCTCTCCTGCAGGACTGGGGGATGGGATACAGTAAGGACTCCCCTATTCTTCAGGGGGATTCATAACCACAGTGCACCCCTCCTGCAGAACTTTGGTATGGGATATAGGAAGGACCCCCCCCATCCTGCAGGTGTGGACATATAACCACTGTTCACCCCTCCTAGAGGACTGAGGGAGGGAAAACATTAAGGACCCCTTATCCTGCAGGGTGGACATATACGACGGTTCACCCCTCTTGCAGGGACAAGATATAGTTTGGACTCCCCCCTATCCTGCAAGGGGGGGTCATATAACCAAATGACCCCCCATCTCTATTCTTCAGGGGGAATGTATGACCATTATGCACCTCTCCTGCAGAACTGGGGTATGGGATATAGGAAGGACCACCCCCTTATCCTGCAGGGGTGGATGTATATCCACAGTGCACCCCTCCTGCAGATCTAGGTGGCAGGATACATTAAGGACCCTCTATCCTGCAGGGGGGACATATAACCACGGTGCACCCCTCCTAGAGGACTAGGGCAGGGGATACAGTAAGGACCCCCTATCCTGCAGGATGGACATATACCACAGTGCACCCCTCTTGCAGGACTAGGGCAGGGGATACAGTAAGGACCCCCTATCCGGCAGGATGGACATATACCACAGTGCACCCCTCTTGCAGGACTAGGGCAGGGGATACAGTAAAGACCCCCTATCCGGCAGGATGGACATATACCACAGTGCACCTCTCTTGCTGGACTAGGGCAGGGGATACAGTAAGGACCCCCATCCTGCAGGATGGACATATACCACAGTGCACCCCTCTTGCAGGACTAGGGGGCGGGATAAATTAAGGACCCCCTATCCTGCAGGGGGGACATATAACCACGGCGCACCCCTCTTGCAGGTGCAGCCCCTGACATCAGTGAGTGGACGGCCACACACACGCCCTGCACTCTGGCAGCAGATATGAGCTGTCGCTGGGCACAGGGAAGCAGACCTGTGCACGCCTGGCAGGGAGCGGCAGGTGGTTATCCCATAAGCCTCGTCCTTCCGTCTGGCAGGGAGGCCGCACTTCTCCTTTTACCAGTGCTCCCCAACCTGTAGTTCTCCAGCTATTGCAAAACTACAAATCTCAGCAGATTTGTGCCAATGACAGCTGGGACTTGTAGCTCTGCAACTTCTTGCTGAATAACTGCGAGCTGTTCGTGCATTCTGGGCGTTTTTAGTTTTTCTAAAAACTGGGGAGCCTCAGCTGCAGGCTTGTAGGGCATGCTGAGAGTTGTAGTTCTGCAAAAGTTAGGGAGCCTCAGCTACAGGCTCGGTGCATGCTGGGTGTGGTATGTAGTTTTGTGGAAGGTTGTAGGGACATGTAATAGACCATAGTCTTGTACTGTGAGTAAATGAGGGGTTAATCTTCATGCCCCCCCCCCCCCCAGTTTGGCTATATACTGATGTAATAGGTGTCTCCGCTGCAGTCACTGTAGGTTCCCGTCCGATACCCCTGATGTGGTGCAGCACCCTGAGCTGCGCCCGTTTTTCACCCGTCTCGGTTGTGTAGATTTTCTTCCGCCTCCTCGCACCAAATCTGCATAGATGATAAATGGAGATCTGGGCTGGTGCCAGGCTCCGTATCTTAGAGACACGTTTGCTGCTTTCTCGTGGGGCTGGGAGCTGCGCTGTAGGACACGTGGGCACATGCGGGTTTTCTGTCCCTCATTGTTTACAGCGAGGGATTGAGAAAATGGGGGCCACACTGAGAACCGCAAATGGGGAGGATAACCTGCAACTACAGATGTGTCTGTGACTTCTTAAAAGAATTGTCCGTGGATAACGTTTCTAATGATTACTAGTCTGGAGTAGTTGTCATTAGCAACCAAGTAGATCCCTGTACCGGATCCGAGAGGTCAGCAGTGGTGCTATAGGGGGGCAGTAGTGATCTGCAGCAACCTCTGCCCCCTCTGCTATGAATAATACATGAGGGGTGTGGTTGGGGGATCTGATGCAAGTTTTGCATCTGGCTTTGTACGTAGCAGAACAGGAGTGGGTGTTCGGCATAGCTGGAGCCTATAGACGCTGCCTGGCATTGCCTGTGGCAGTATAGACTTACAGATCAGGGACACAATTCTAAACTTTGACTTCAAGCTAATGGCTTTGTCTACTCTGATACATTGTAACAAAGTCCAGCTGATTAAGTCAGGATCTGGATGGTTTCCAACCAGACAGCTAGCGGAGATAAAGAGTTAAAGGCTCATAAAGTACATGAGAAAGCTGCAAAACTGTTCCTGATTGAGCAGTGTATATTCTCCACTTCTCTTGTTAGGTGGTCCGTCCTTCTCTGGTCTAGTGCCGGGGACCCTTTAACTTACAGGGCCTGCTTGACAAAATGTCTGTCATTTTTTACAGCTTTTGTATTAATTAGCAGTTACTGTGTATCAGTTTATATGATCGGCACTGATTACCGGGAGGGGTGAAAGGGTATATCCTGCTGCTCGGGGTCTTCTGGGTACCCGTACATGCGCAGCCTCCAGGGGGGTCTCTTTTCATCGCGGACCTGTCTCCTTCTCTAAGTACATTGCATAATTACTAATACCCATCTGTGAGGCTTTTTCAGCCATGAGGATTTACAGCAGGAAGAGACACTGGGACGTGGATTTGTATAAATGGGGTTTACATTTAACAGAATCGTGGCCTAAATGTAGAATTTTCCCACACGACCTGAAAGATCGGACTGTGCTCTCTATATTCCTCCTGCTGAATTTGGGATTTTATTGATATTTTTAATTCCAGGGACTAAAAACCTTCCAGACGTTCTACTCACAGCTGAAGATTTGCTACAGTTGTTTCAAGTCTAGACTATCCTCTATGAATGTTCACTCCTGATTGTTTGTTACAATGTATCAGTCTGGGGTTTGTCTGCTCTAGATACATCTGTAACAGCTGGAAGAAGCCTGAGATCTGTGCAGGTTTTCAGTCTCAAGATGTAAATAAGAAGGGTCACGTTCACTGACAGCAAACGGAGGTCTTGCTAAGGGGAAAATGAAGCAACAAGTCTAAAAGAACGTTGCAAAACTCTTCATTATAAGATCTACCAAAAATGCTTGCTTGACTCTCGTGTTCCATCTTGAAAACGGATTCATTTACCTCTAATAGTAATTCCCCCTCTCCCCCCAACAAAAAATATCTGAGCAGGCATGAGCCAATAAAGTGAATGGAGAGGCACGGGCTCCTATGGAGAACCAGGCCCCTCCTGTACCGCCATGCCTAGAGGCTGCGCATTATCTGTGGATCTCCGTTGACTTCTATAGGAGCTCGGATATATTTTCGTGCTCTGTAAAAGTGAATGGAGAGCTGCCCATGTGCCGCATCTGCCAGACATGTCTGAAATGAGAAATTGCTGATCCATGGTGCCTTTGCACTGACCGCCCTCATTAGGAACTTTTATACCCCCCCCCGTTTAGAAGGTCATAAAGTGGGCAAAACTTCTATGAAACGCGTACAACCTCGTCATCGCCACCGCTGCACCGATCTTTCCCTGCGCTTACTGCAGTTGGGTTGTATGTTGGAATGGTTTACCGCAGGGTCGGCCCCCGATCACCCCGATTCTGGTAGCGTGCAGTCACCTTGCCTCGCTGGGGGTCACGGCTCCTCCAGGCCCCCAGGCTGCTGCTTGCTCTTAACTGCATTTTCCCAGCATTGCCTGTCTTCCAGCGTGAAGGACGCTCGCTCTGTTCTATTTTTATACATCTCCTGTCTTGCAGTGAGAGCCATTAAATCCGCATTCACAGACAGAGCAGGGAGCAGATAAAGGCAGATTTACTGTTACTCTATACGGAAAATCCATTTACCTCCTCAAAAGGCCCTTTTACGTTTTGCAAATCCGTGGTCGGACCTGAGTCACCCTTGATTTGTAGGCGTCTGCGGGGGAGAAGGAGAAAAATCCCAATGTGTCTGACATTACAGTTTAGCAGCTGTCACTCGGCTTTCCTAGAGGCCTGAAAAGCGATGTTTCCTGGTATAGAACTGTACGACTGCAGACTTGCCTTTCTTTCAAAAGCTGAGTGACCAACCCCCTGGGGGCTGACATGGCCCCATTGACATTGGTTGAGAGCCCTTTAAATAAGGACCCCAGTACATCCCTGGGCTACACTGCTGCTTTACCCTCGCCACAGTCATCTCGCAAGAAGTCCACGTCTTTTGGGTAACGGTGGCAATTCTGCCCAGAAAACGTGTTTGAATTCTGTGGACAAGAATGGGTCATATGCCCCCTAAAGGAAAATAAATGATCCCTTTTGGATGTAATTTCCCCTTCAAAATGTTACCTGCTGTGCCGTCTCCTGTGATTGAGCAGTGCTGGATGTGCGCGAATCTGCTGAACTCGTGCGACACACTGTCTCTGCACAGACTGCCCCAAAGTGAGGGCCGCTGTTGGGAGACGGTCCGTTCACAAGACGTCTGAATTTGGCCTAAGATTCAGTTCATGTTTTGTAAACCTTACCCCGCGGTCTAGAGCCCCCTCTCCCCGGCTTCCACCGCTTCCCCATTTCCATTTGCCAGGTTTCCAGCTGACGTTTCCATTTTACCAGTTCTCTAATAGTCTCCGGCTGGCAGCGCGCCCTCTCGGCATTGATTTAAGTTTATATCTGTTCCTCTGGTCCAGGAAGATAACAAATTGCTGTGTAAACAGGATTATTATAAAACCCGAATATAGTTCTGCTCCTGCTGCAGTGACACAAGGTCTGATGGGAAGCGTCCATAGCGCATCGTGCTGCATCATTGCGGCCTATGTGGCTGCTGGCGCTGCGTCTGCCACCATTGTGGCTGCTGCTTGTTCTGGGGGTGTACGGGTGGTACTAATGTTGCTGCGGTTTCTTTGGTGCCACCCCTCCCCCCAAAGTAGCCACATTAGTTAAAATCCCTACACCCTGAAAGTAAGGGCTACATTGCTGCTTCTCCTCCTACACCGCTAAAAGAAACAGAGGCCACATTGCTGCCACCCCCTACACCTCTGAAAGAAGAGGCCCGCTAACTCTCCCAATGTGGCTGCTGCTGCTTTAAGTGGGTGGGTTTGGCGGCACCAACATGGCCACTGCTTTCCATGGAAGGTGTTTTTCCGAGGCACCTGTCCGTCCGTTACTGGAGACTCGTATAACTGATTCTGATGCATCCCGTTCCCCTGTATACAAACTTGGCATTCGGGGGACACTCCATTATATTGGTGGTCACCCATCTTTCCCAGATACAGAATGACACTAGCTGAGAACTGCATGTTTGTTTTTTTTTTTTTGCAGTGCTGGCTTCTTTAAATGAAGACTTGTTTTCCGCATAAGGCCTTGTGTTGCGTCTAGCTGACATCTGTGCGGCCTCATCATTCTTTTAGTCGGGGCAGAACCGCTCCCCGGGGTTTCCTTCCTTTTAATGTTCCATAAACTCTATTGATTAGCACATGGCATCTATGGTTGGTAGGATCGGGGGCTATTCCCGCTCCCGCTGGCGAGAGTCGGATTCCTCCAGGAATCATCGACTAAAGAACCATTACATAATGAAAAGTTCAGCAGCTTTCCAATAAGACCTGGTGTATTAATACTGCATAATTTTCAAGATCTCTGCTTGCTGGAAACATTATTGTTACTATCCAGGGACTGAAAACTTCTCACTGCTGTTTGCTACAATTGTACCCAGTTCTGCTGTAAACATTGGGAACACCAGACTGATACATTGTATCAGAGCAAGTAAACAAAACTTGGGGTAGGAGGGAGATTTCACTGAATTCCTTCCATCTGTCCTGTAGAAATTGGGTCCAAAGAAAACTTAGTCGATCTCTGCTAATGCCCTGCGGACCTCTCGGGGTGGTCTCTCTGATCATATGGTTCTGATATGTGTCCTATGGTAAGATGAACATGTAAACCCGTGCTCTCCATACGTTGACCCTATAGCTGACAAACACCACAACTCCCAGCATGCCCACCAGTTGGCTCTCTTGGCAAGCTGGGAGTTGTAGTGCTTTAGCATTCTGGAGACCACTGTCTGCAATCTCAGACATTTACGGCATATACAAGAATAGGGGCCCGTGACCTTATGTGAATGGACAAGCTGCTTGTGTGCACCCACCTCTCCATTCCCGGTGGACCCCCTTTAAGGATCCTGCCTCCCTCCCTGCAGTGACGGTACCATTCTCGGACTCTCCCACCCGGGGTCATTACCCTCTATAGACGGATATTATCTCTATTGCATTTTCTTAGGGTCATTTCTTCCCATTACGCGGCCGCAGCCAAATCTTTTTCTGTTGTTCTGCAGTCTCTGATGTCCTCATTGTCGTCCTTCCTGTTGAGACATTGGGTAAAAGCTGTCACCGCAGTGGATGTGATTTACAGTGAACTGTCATTCCCGTGTAAGAGACTATTCCCCTCCCCAACAAGGTGTAAAAATCCCACACGAGCCAATAGAGTTCAGTGCATTTACTTGGTTCATCCTGAGCCCCCTGCTCCATGAGCAGCATTCCTGTACCATTTTGAGACTTAAGGGGGGTAACGTTACACTTTATAGTGATTTTTAGGGTCTGTTGTCACTTTTGCAAAATCTATTTTACCAGTTCTAGTTCTTCTAGTTTTTCCGCTTCCAGGCTGCTCGCCCCTAAACCTGCAGGCTATCTGGGTTGAGCAGGTGTAATAACGGGGGTACAGTGGAGCTACGTAACACTGGCTGTGATTTCATCGAACATTGATCAGTACAAAGTGATCGTTCCCGCGCCGCAGGGATGAGAAACCGGAAAGTTCCCATTTGTAAGGACAGCCGGTCCGACGTGGGAGCTGCAGTCCCCGCCAAGCACATGTCCCTCCATTTGCTGTACATGGCAGCGCTGTGGAGCAGCGATGGTTACAGGACCTGCCAGGAGCAGACGGCTCCGGAGAAGAGCGTGGGATCCGGCATCGGTACACGTCGTACGTGCTTTATGTCCAAAGCTCACAGGGACCCCACCATAGTCACTGTGGGGTTAAAGTTTAATCATCTTAAATGTCAGGGCAGATGTCTGGTGACTGACAGGTATGAAGTCAGAAAAAGCTTGTACATAATGGGTTAACCTTGCCAGGTGGCCCTGGGGGAACATTTAGGGGTGTTTTGCTGCAAAGTGGTGCTGTGTAGTTTAATGCCTCAGTTTTCAAGATCTCTCCTTGTTGCTGCTAAAGGAAACATTCCTAATTACATTCATGGTCTAAAATGTATTTCTCACAGCTGCAGGTCTGCTACATTTGCATCCAGTCTCACCAGTCCTCTGTGTCCTAACCTGTCTGGCCTGGTAATGCTGATGGATCATGCCCACCTATCAGGAGCCCAGAGGTTTGTACTATTGAATAACACTGTAGCAAACCTTCAGCTGTGAGAACTATAAGGTCAGGTTAGGTATCAGTTTGAGTTGAGAAAGAGCTTTTCAGGACCCTGGTGCTGCAGCCACGACAGTGATCCACGACTGTTAGACCAGGGTCCGGTGAGGGTTTTCTTCCCCCTGCTAGGACGTGGAAGTTTCCCCTGCTAGGGTCCTGTAATGTCTCTTGCTGAACTCTACCTCTGGATATAAAGTTATTGAGATAAGAGGAAAACTAAAAAGTTGCAGAACTTTGTTGCCAGCCCCATTTTCGGTGCGTTCTGGTCTGTGCTGCGTGGTGTCGAGCGTGGCAAGACTGTTCGTGGTGGCAGCGGTCACGCAGCCCTCTCCTCTGGTCTGTCACTTACATTTGCACTCTGCTGTAATATTTTTATTTTTTTTATTCCTACTAAACCCCTATTTAATCTCTTGCCTTTTTAACCCTGTGCTTGCTGGCCGCTGATCCCTCCACACCCGGCAGATCCTGATCCGCTTCCTGTACTGATCCCTGCTCGCCGCCCGGGTTATTTCTGGTTCCTCTCTCGTTCTGCATTAATGCGGACATTTGCACTGACCTCGCGGCAGATGAGCGTGTCTCACCGCCGATCGGAGGGCGTCCGACCGCTGCGATTCATCGATCCGGTTTTAACTTTAGAACGTCTTTTTTTTTTTTGTTATTACCTTTGGCGCAGCACCCGGTGCTGGAATAACTGGTCCAGCCGGTTCTCACTAAATCATCGCTTGCCTTTCTATTCTCTAATCTGACCAGCCAACCTGGGACGAAGCAGTTTAACCCTTGCCGGTTGTGGCGGACAGGTGGAGTTGGCTTTATTTTCTGGAGTTTTGCAGGAAGACTTGTCAGCAGCTGATGGAGATTACGGTCCTCCGGTGAGACAGGTGGCAATTGCTTGAAGGGATATTGCAGAACGCAGCAACAGACAATGCATCACTTACAGTGCGCCCCAAGTCCTTGCTCTATGTACTGGCCTCCCTGCTGACCTTGTAGAGCTGCAGTGTAAAGCATGGTGGATATAGAGAACTGGTGCCCGAGGAAGTAAAAGCGTTAGACTTTTTATACACATTGTAGCGGAGGTAGACATCTTCTGTCATGACTGAATTTGTATCCTTCCAGACTTGTATACACTGTAACAAACCTCCAGCTGCGACTTGGTATTTAGCAATGTACATTCTTAGCAGCTGGAGCCTCACAGCTGAGGGTTTGTTACAGTTGTGTCCAGACTGTCCTCTGTGAACTGAACAGCCTGTTCTCCAGAGTGATACAATGTAACAAACCCTCAGCAGTGTGATACATATATTGTAGGTTTTTTGGGGGGTTTTCATGCTGAGGAAATGTTTCCGTTCACTGACAGTCGGCAGAGATCTTGAAAATGCTAATAATCGTTTTTATGTGATTATATCAGTTGATGCCATAAGAAAATATTTCTCTGTGTTGGTCACGACAGGTGCTGGGTTTACTAGTCGTCCTGGGACTTATAGTGCCCTGCTCCTCCTTTACCTGCCGGCTGGGGCTGATGGTGTTATTCTCGGGGGGATTCTTTGTTTTTCTGGCGCCGGTCTCCCCGGACTCGTTGCTGCCTCCTGGTGAAGCTCCGTTCTTTTCTGCCTCCACATTCCTCCAGTCGTTCTCCTTCTCCGGGGGAGGGCGACGCTGGAGCTGCCATCCCACTCACCTGGCACAAAACCCTTTTTTTTCCCTGTTCTTTCCAATTGACTGTTTTCTTTCTTTTCTACACCTCGGCTGGTAAATCCTCGTGTGCTCTGCCTCCGCCGCGGCGTCACCGTGTAACTGCAGCTGCTATTAATAGGATTCCTCCTGTTACCACGCGATAATCGCCAATGTCGGCCACCATGACTGTGCCCGTAGGTGTCACCCAGGCTATTGGTGGTCAGTCTTTACTGCAGTCATTGCATTCATGAAATAGGCAGCACAGGATGAACAGGGGAGATGCCTGTTAGGCAGATGTACATTTTTATTTTAATTGCGGATTTCTTTAATAGGGGTTTGTCTAGATCTTGGATATTGACGACTATATAGTGGGACCTGCTGATCGGTGGGTGCCGGGGGTCAGACCCCCATTGCGATCTGACATTGATCCTATGGAGGGGTCATCTATATCTATGGCCTGGGACCCCCCCAACAATCATCCACTGTCAAACAACCCCTTCCAGAGACGTATTGGATAACACAAATGTCGCCTTTCTTGTCTGATGTCCAAGTGATTGATGCCGAGCTGCAGAGTATGAGCATTGCCTTTCGGGGAATACGAGGGGGATTTTTTTTTTTTGGCCCCTATTTATTTTTTCCCCTTTCAGAGTGGTGGCATCCGGCCAGTTTGGGGTTAACCATTGCCGGAATGATCCGCTTGTAATAAAGGGTATAAATATAACATAAAATATGCATGTGAGCGTGGCCCGGAGCAGTGAGCCAGATCTGTCCTGTGCTATTAGCTGCATGCACCGCACCGGCAAAGTGCCCTTGGATTAGGCCGCGCTCGGCTCTGCCGTTATCGCTGCTCCAATATTTGCTCGTCTCTAATCCTTCATGAGAACGGCAATTATTAATGGATTTCATAAAACGGACACATATTGTCCCGGCGCCTGCATGATAACACTTCTGGTCCTGTCCTCTGACAGTCCTGCCTGGTCACAGGTGGATCCACGTCCGCCCTGTTAGGAGCACAATTATGTAGGAATGAGTGTCATACCAGAAGTGTTGTCATAGGAATGTGTATGTTAAGTTATTTACTTGTGATTTTTGCCCATAGAGTGACGGCTCCAGACATCGGGGGGCTTCTTCTCACGGAAGGCTACAGGCCGAGGGTGCCAAACTGATGTCCAGCCGTGGTCACCAGCCACATGTGAGTAACAGAAAAAAGTACAGTCAAGGATGGAGTAGCGTTAAGAGGACCCCCTGGATAGGTTGAAGTTTCCTGTACTGAGAATGTCGGGGGTCCGCACCACTCTCTTTGATGTGTACCCACATTTGTTTCCGTTTTTTGCAGATTTGGGAGCGGATATAAAGTACCAGACCTCCAAGGAGCGCTGACCTCTGACTCTTATGACTTCCTTACGCCCATCCCCACGGGTCTTGGGGGCCTACTCCATCCACTTCAAGTTAAAGTAACTTCCTCGGAGGGCGCCACACAAACAGCAACCTGCGCACTGAAGATTTGGGTGGGAGGAGGGCATGGTTGTTTTCTGATGGAGACCCCCGGCAGCGACAGCCTCTGCGATGACGCAGACCCCGGGGGTAACGATTGCAAGAGGCTGGTGGACGGCGAGCTGAAGGCCCCCAAGGGCTCGCACTTCGACAACATCAACGTGATCGGCCAGGGCTTGAAGCATTTGTTTCAGCATCAGAGGCGTCGCTCGTCCGTCTCGCCCCATGATGTGTCACAAGCCCAGCCGGAGCCGGAACCAGAACCGGATCAGCCTCCGCTACAGGAATGTGATGGAACGTCTCAGCCCACCGCCCTGAATCGTGTCCTGCAGCAGATCCGGGCCCCCCCGAAAGTCAGAAGAGGCAGCAGCCTGCAGCAGAACCGCAAAGGCAAGACTCGGGGGAGTCCGCAGATCGGCCGGCGTTCTGCTCAAGATATCATGGCCGTCCTCACCTATCCAGGACGCCCACGCTCCTCGTCCACCACTGACGCCTACATGGCCACTGCCACCCTGGATATGTGCAGCGCCTCCTACCTGTCTGGAGAGGAGTCAGCTGAGAAGGTAAGAGGCCTGGGATTATTAGCAGAGTCTTTCCAGGAGGGGTCTTCAGTGTAATTGTCTCTAACATCTCACACTTTAAGGGGTTGTCCCATAAATTCTTCAGATAGATAATAAATGTATAGTCGCTGGGGATTCTGCCTGCTGAGACCCCACCGATCACGAGAACGGGAGGCCGTTGTGAGCATGTGCGACCATCCAACTATAAACTGTCAATAGAGGTGCTCGCACATACTCACAACGGCTCCATTCACCTAGGGAACTGGCCTCATAAACAGCGAGGATCCAATAGATCGGACCCCCCAGTAATTATACATTTGTCAGCTACTGATCTTTTGTGGGCCAACAACCCCTCTTTAAAAGTACGACTACAGCCGCAACCAAAAATTTATGTTGCTGCCGATAGGGGGCAGTCAGGAGCACATCCTATCCAGGTCAATAAAGGGCTTAAGTGCTGATAGTTCACCACCTAGTGGAGGGAGTAAGTGTCTGGGGTTTTCTGACATGTCGCCTCTTTAAATTTCACATGTGAGTCTCTTATTTAAAGAGTTTGTCCAGGACTGATAAAATCAGGAAATGTTGTAAAATGTATTTTCCTCTGCTCCAGTGAGGCCGATTAGTTACTCACTTGTGCTGTACATGCATCAGACCGCTGCAGCCAATCACTGGTCTCTGTGGTGGCGCCTGCACATACGGCACAGGACTGCTGAGGTCAGTGGTTGGCTGCAGTGGTCTCTTGCATGCACAGCACATCATATGTGGGGACCACCGGAGTGCAGGCATCGGAATGGCGGGGAAATATTTACTTTTATTAACTTTTTTTTTTGTGTGTGTGCTGGATAGCCCCTTTAATATTTCTACTTCCTCATACTTTTGGGTTCCTTTCTCCTTTAAGAACTTGTGAAAGTAATCTGAGCTACGATTGATGCCAAGGACATCAGATAACACCTCCGCTGTTTGCCTGGAGGGTGGCGTATAATCTGGATATGTGTGTGCCGCTTCCTTCACTTTTTGCACTTCCGGTAATTTGCCCATAACTCCAACCCTTCACCCGTCCCCATTGCTGAGTATTGGAATATCGGGGGATACGGCCGACTTATCAGTCAGGGGTTAATGGAGATCTGATAAAGGTCTGTAAAGGTCCCCTCATCTGGTTACACCCCGTCACCCCATTATCAGATCAGTACAGCAGAGAGTGACGGGGCGCCCTGTAATACATGCATCATATGATCTGTATTGCTCTGCCAGTCTGGCCACTTGGTGGCAGGTTGCTGTGGTGACTGGTTATGGTTGTGACGCCGGCAGGGTGTGACGCGTTTCGCCATATTGGGCTCAGTCTAAGCCGATCGATATTTGCAGTGTTACTTTGGGACAAGGCGCCAGTGTAACATATGGCACTGTCATGTTGTAATTTGGCCACCAGGTGTCGCCCATGCTGCATTGCCAATTTCCTGGCGCCTCTCACCGCTCCGTAAAGTAAAGCAGCAGGATTTCTAGTTTTCGCCTCCACAGACGGCAAAATAGTGAAAATCGGCTATAACTTTAAGTAAGTTTAACTTTGACATCTGTGACCCCACTAATCCAGAGAACGAGGACCCTTTGGCATTTTTTCCTGCAGTGGCGCCCGCTTCTTCTCATCTTGTAGGTGGCAGCTTCTATGTGGACCCCTAAAGTTAGTGATTGTATCTTATACCCCAGTCACGTCCGGAGCTCCATTTAGATCCAGCACAGTATCTTGCCATATTTCATGGATCTGACCCATTTTTCTGGGCGCTGCAGACAAATATGGACCCGGCCTTACTCTGTGCAGGCTAAGGCAGCAGAATTGAGAGTGCAGCTCTGGAGAAGTTGGCATAAATTGGCACTAATAAAATTGGGGAGAAATTTTTGTTGTATTTACTCATCGTCCATCTGAGATTTAGTTTTTCCTGCTGTGATTGGGCAGGGATTGCTATGTATGCGAGTGTCTCAGACCGTACTACAACCCCCATCAGAGCTGCTACATCATCCTCCAATGATTCCTCAGTCTGGGTGGCTTCTGGTTACACGGCGTCTGCTCGGCTCCCCCTGGCACGGCGCCCGTAGGTGCCCACGGAAGTGTCATACAACGCCGGCCTAATCCAAATGTTTGTGTTTCACTGAAACCCCAGACGATTCACCGGAGATTTGTTAGGACGCGGTCTGCGCTGGAACCGACGTTAATTGTAAACTTACACCAATTACTGTTAACCCATTGCCTGCTGGAGACGTCTTGCCCCTAGTGCATCGGTTTAGACCCTCGCGTGGGTAATATGGGTGGTCTGCACAGCGTTGTCCTATTGTGCCCCTCATGTGGCGATTTTAAGTGGACGTGTAAAGTTGGATTTATTTATTTTCTTATTCCTCTGTTGGATGTTCGGGTGGAGGCCGGAGTTACATCTGCGTTAACAGCAAAGAAATGGAAAATTCAAGTGACAAACCAATCGCACGACCGGTGGCCGACCGACCCCACGCCGTCACGGTGGGTTATTTACCAGGTTACATGGCTGTGGCCCCGGCCTTACAGGGCGTCAGTGACCGCAAGCAGAGCGATTGAGATGTTGAGACTCTGAAACTGGAACTTTTTATCTTTAAGTTTTTCACAAGTTTTTAGCCTTATGGTTTTTGCCAAGACCATGTGGCATGAGGCCGGGGACGTGATGGCGAAGGCTGCGATTCTGATGGGCTGAAAGTCTTGTGTGACTTGCGTTGATGTCTTTGATCAGTGACCGGCGGCAGAAGATCCAACGCATCGGCGAACGTTTGTGTCTGTTGTAGTCGGTCGACGCCAAAGAAAATCCTTCTATCCTGTCGCACGACGCCGGCAGCTGCTCATCTCTGGCAGCGTATACCGAGATGCCCTCTGCCGCCGGGCGAAGGGAGGAGGCGGCGATGACCTGATCTGCCCAAAACATTAATCTGCTCCAGATGTCCGTCTCGGAAGAAAATGAAGCCAAATCATTTAATTCCCGTTATCCCGGCTGATTAAACGGGGCGTCTCTTAATACACAAGACATGCCAAGAATCCTGGCTATTTGCTACCTCCTGCCTGAATGTCTGAGCAGCCGGTGCCCGAGCCACCCTGCCCTTGTAAAAACCCCATCATGATGGCACCCAGGGCATCTTAAAAACATGGCTGCTGCCTCGCAGAAATGCCTCCGCCCCTGTTGCTTATAAGTGAAGGGGACGAAGCTGCAGTACCATATGCTTCCTGTGAACTGGGGTGGCGCTGTTTTGTTGCTGCCATTACAGATCCCACAGCGTTTCCAGGCTCTGAGGGCCAATCTGACTAGTCTTGCAGTAATATAGGAGCAGAGGGTTAATGTCTATGGGTGAGATCCTAAAACAAGTCCTGCACTGTGCAGCTGAGGGTTTGTTACACTTGTATCCAGTCTCCACAATGACACAATGTATCAGAGATTTGTGCTGATGTAACAAACCCTCAGCTTTGAAGTGTCAGGTGATGGATAATTCTTGGAAATATCCTTTGAGTGCCAAAGACAGTCCGCACTCCGCCGTCACGACCTGCAGGACGCCCGTCTGTCCCCGGGATCTCGCCAGGTGGACGGAGACGTCGCCAAAGGGAATCCAGACCAGAAAAATCTATAAGGCCGCCTTTGTTGATCCGTGCCTTGACGTCAGGGGTTAAATGATTTTTCTACCCTGGATCGTTCATTTGGGTCCGTGCACAATAGGCCACGTTCATTCAGTTTGTCTAGCGTTAGTAGTCCAATAGTCCAGACTCTGATAATCCGGCACACGCCTGAATGCTGTGGCTTTTTCTAGGGTAAAACTTTGTTCTCCAGCTGCTGTAGAACTACAACTCCCAGCATGCTCTGTCAACTTGAAGAAAACACAAGTTGTAGGTGGTTGAGGCATGATGGGTGTTGTAGTCTTGGCAGATCATGGTAGGACTTACTGGAGAACCACCATGTCCAGCATGCTTTTGACATGTAGTGCTCCACCTGGTGCAGAACTACAACTCCCAGCATGCTGTGACAGCCTGTGACTCCCCGGCTGTTGAAAAACGATTATAGGGACATGCTGGGAATCATAGGTTTGCAACAGCTCGAGTCGCATGTTGGAGGCTGTTGGGCATGCTGGGAGTTGTAGTTTTGCAACCTGTGTCCCCACCTGTAGCTTTGCAAAAGCTGATGCCCTACAACTTCTATCCTACTCTGACAACCTGCCGCACGTTGGAGGGGCTGGGAGTTGTAGTTCTACATAAGCTGTGCAGATGCAGGTTGG
>VIAB01000718.1:176625-187572 GCA_009801035.1 Oophaga pumilio
CCCCAGAGCTGCACTCACTATTCTGCTGGTGCAGCTGTAATTGCCTCTTGTAATTAATGCCATGTCTCCGCTGTGGGCGTCTGATCCTCGGCCTCAGTGACAGCAGCTGCCATTTAGGACAATCCGCTTAGTTGCTCATTAGCTGCTGCCCGGAGTTACTAAGGTGTTTGTACAGAAGGACATAAACTAATGATGCCGCTACCTGAACTGCGAGGCCTCGGCCATAATCCCATTAAGCAGGACCCTGCACTGGGGCTGAAATTGAATCTCTTTCCACCGAGCGACCTCATCCCTTAATTAGAAAAGATGCTCTGAGAACTCATCATCTCGTTACCGGCAGCATTAGCCCCGGTGGCTGGAGATGGGCTTGTGTTTTTTTTGTCCAGTTGACGTGAGAATTTGCAGGAATCCGTCATCTACATCCACTGATGTATCACAGCCCAGAACATCTGAGACGTATTTATCTTCATGGCGGAGTGGAAAGCTCCCGCGCTGCGTTTTCGTGTTTTTCACACACTATGAAGAATGCGGGGTCACGGGCGTAAGAATTATATGTACACACTACAAGAACGGTCACAAGTTACTGAAAATGAGCAGAATTTCCCGCAGTGAAACGTTCTGGTGGCCGTTTATGGAATTATCTAGAGTCATCGGTGCTGGAAGAGAGACTGGCAACGAATCCGGGGAAAAATAATGTGCAAATGAGATTCTCCAAAAGTAAAACGTCCGGGTTTATGGTGAGAACATAGGTTTCTGCACTATTAAAGCTGACGGCGTGAACCTCAGTTTTGGGTAAGTTTCATTTCATTCCAAAATTTGGCATAAAGTTTGATAAATGACACCTTAAAGACAGGATTTTGAGAATTCAGAGCTCTAAAGGGATGACGTCTGTTTCTGTTTAACAGCAGAAGTGAAGCAGAAAGTGGAGGGTTGTATGGGGCGAGGACGCATCATGTGGCGGAGCATGGCTTGTGCCGACGACCAAGTGCAGCCGGTAGTAGAAAGTGTGCAGGGCTCTCTGAGGAGTGGAGCGCACAAACACGATACAAACGTGAGCACTGGAAGTGAATATGGAGGAGCTATGATCAGTGCATTGCCTGGTCAGGGCCCACCTGAGGATTCTCCAGATATCCGGGGTGCCAGTCCGACCCTTGGCGAGGTCATTTGCAGCCACCGACTGGCACTTTGGTACACACTAATACTTGTGTCAAAGAAATAAGTTTGACTTCGCTACTTTTTTGGAATATTTCCATCTCTTGGCACTAAGCTTTACCTTGTTCTCTGAGAGTCCAGATCTTTAGGCTGCTCAAAGATGAACGGCAAAGCCGGCCAAAACCTAATCATCCTGACATTCCTGCATGCGTCCCCCTCCGTCATCGCACACATCCCTGAATTCCTCGTTCCTCAGACCACACACTATCAGCCCATTATCCCGTCCAAAATAAAGTCATGTAAAAATAGCCGAGGTCACCTGTCCATGATGTGATCTCCCAAACGGAAGCTCTGAAGACTCCACTATTGTTTGCCGAAAGCCGAGAATTGGAGGAAACTTGGACATCGAACAATAGGCGTACAGTATGATATCCCATGAGATCACACGACTCGAGACTACAGAAATATGTCGGCCCACTCCACTTCCTGATAAATTGTATTTTTCGTACTTTGGGTGGTAAAGTTTGTAAGAGGCGAATGCTTCAACCCTTCTGTACGGTTATCGATCACAAATTCCTAGACAAGATATCCTGCCTTCTGCACAATACTAAGACTACAAAAAAGTCAAAAAATCTCCTTGCAAGGAAAGAAACTATAGGAAAATTGCAGAGAGCAGTGTAACGTGTGTGCACTAAAATAAGGTCAGGTTGGTTGCAGAAAGCCCTAATATAAACGTAATGCAACATTAAAAGCAAGCAACCTGATTTTCCTCTATTCTGGGCCATTTTGGTCGTCTACTTGTCCTTTGACCCCTCCGACTGATTTCTGTGTTCAAATTCCAAACGTGATGTTGTGTTCCCTTCCTGCAGTGCATTGTAGGAATTAGCGTTGATTGCCGTTGCGCAGTGTGATGTATGTTTGCAAAATGTGTTTGCCTACACGTTGAATGAGTTGGTGCGAACAATGAGTTGCCACTACTAAAATGGATAGCCGTGCGGCAGCTTACTGACATCTTCATATATCCTCCATAGAACAGCGCAGACTGTCCTCAGATCACCACCAGGCACATTGCGCCCGCTCCTACAGGGATCGCCAAGGACTTCATCCTCTCTGTGGCAAATGTCAATGTGTCCCAGGTAATATATCCGCAACAGATTGTGTACAGGAAGGGGCAGAAGCGATCTGCTGATCCTCAGAGAGTGTGTGGACTCAAAGAAAGTTTTTCAATATTTGAAAAAACAAACACAATTAATTTAAAAGTAAAAATCTTGTGTATCTGCACGGTCACATCCTCCTTACTGGCTGAGCATCCGGCTGAAGCCTCACTCAGACGTCTTGTATGGACCGTGATGCACAGACCGGCCGCGGGTCTCCTATAGCGTTCAGGTCTTTAGTTTGTGTGTATATACACAGTCCTGGCCGAAAGTGTCGGCACCTTTGAAATTGTTCCAGAAGATGAAGTATTTTCCCACTTGTTTATTTCCTTTGTGTTTATTGGAACAACATAAAAAAATGAGGAAAAAAAGGTAAATTGCACATAATTTCACACAAAACCCCCAAAATGTGCCAGACGAAATTGTTGGCACCCTCATCTTAATATTTGGTTGCACCCTTTGGAATAAATAACTGCAATCAATCACTTCCTATAACCATCACCAAGCTTATTACACCTCTCAGCTGGAATTCTGGATGATTCGTCTTTCTAACTGCTCCAGTTCTCTCCTATTTGAAGGCGCCTTCTCCCAACAGCAATTTTAAGATCCTATTGGAAATCCTGTGCAAATCTAGAGTTCATGATGGTTTGCACACAGGCAAGACACCCAGTACCAGAGGCAGCAAAACATCGTTGCAGCTCCACCATATCTGACTGTAGGTGTTGTGTTCTTTTCTTTGTAGCCTCATTCCGTGTTCCGTAAACAGTAGAATGATGTGCTTTACCAAAAATCTCTATCTTGGTCTCATCTGTCCAGAAGACGCTTTCCCAGAAGGATTTTGGTTACTCATGTACATTTTGGCTAACTGCATTCAAGCTTTTTCATGTCCCTGTGTCAGCAGTGGGGTCCTCCGGGGTCTCCTGCCATAGCATTTCATTCACATGTGGACGGATAGTTCGCGCTGACACTGATGCTTTCTGAGCCTACAGGACAGATGGAATTTCTTTGGACCTTGATTGGGGCTTATCCAACATTCAGACTCTCCTGCGTTGCAACTCTTCATCAATTTTTTTCTGCCGTCCACGTCCAGCTACAGTGCTATTGGTTGTAAACTTATTGATTATGTTGTGCACCATGGACAATCGAACATCAAGATCTCTGGAGATGGACTTGTAACGTTGAGCTTGTTGATATTGTGCAACGATTTTGATTCACAAGTCCTCAGACCGTTCTCTTCTCCTCTTTCTGTTCTCAATCCTTAGTATGGCACACACAGACACACAATGTAAAGATTGCATCAGCTTCTCCCTTTTTATCTGGTTTCAGGTGTGATTTTCTTATTGCCCACACCTGTTACTTGCCACAGGTGAGTGTGAACGAGCATCACATGCTTGAAACAAAGTTGTTTATCGACAATTTGGAAAGGAGCCAACAATTTTGTCCGCAGCATTTTTGTGGGTTTGAGTCAAATTATCTCCAGTTTGCCTTTTGTTCTCTGTTTTTCTTTAGTTGTTCCCATACTCACAAAGGAAATAATCATGTGTATAACAAAACGTGTGTAATTGTAATAATTTTATGGGAGAAATACTTCACTTTCTGCCATGACTGTTTATATGCCAGCGACTGCCCAGTCACTTATTGTATATTAATGCCCCTACGTGTCACATACAAAGCACATGCCCCCTGCAGAGATCGCAGCGATCTGGAGGTTCCCACAAGTATAAGGACAGATATAAAATAATGCATAGTGGAGCTGAGTAATCTCCGGACCCAGTTGGACCCGGACGGTATAAATATGGCGGCGCTGTAGACCCGGCAGATGTTTCCTATGTCTCTCGCCCTCTAGGATCTCGCCTTGGAATGTGACTTTGGAGCAGAACAGACTTTCCCGGCCAGATGGTTAAATTCCACGTCCGTCCTGTGCAGCAGCGTTCTGGTGAGGAGAATGACCTTCTATATGTGTCGGGGGTCCGACTGCAGTGTCACCCTGTGTGTCGCAGTTTATAGCATGCACACTGTCCCCATTGTGCATCCAGGACTGTAATAATGATCGTCTTGTCCAGTCAATGTAAAATCTGAGCCAGACACCCCCCGAAACATCACCTGCTGCAGACCTCAAGCACCAGGGCCTGGGTACCACTGCAAATCCTGCTCCCCAGACACCCATTCAATTTAATAGACCAAGGGCACTGCATGCAAAAGTATTGGATCCCCCTCTCCACACACAGAGCATCAGTAGTTATTCCACATTTTTGGTCTAGAGATCAATGCTTGATGTCAGAGCAGCACTATACGTCTGTCTCCAGGACCCTAATCCACCGTTGTCTTCCTCCCACCAGCTCCACACGTCGGAGAACAGCCAGAAATTCCCGGTGAATTTGCAGCTAATGGACTATTCTGGACAATTTCTCGACAATCCGGACATGCTGACTGGTGAGTTAATGACATTTATTGCATTCATTATGCCGTAGATTAGGTTTATTATATAGTTAACCATAGTTTTATCACATGTGGATAAAATCAGGAGGATGGAGTAATAACATAACGTCTTAAGGGATTGGATGAAATTTAAAGGGCAACTCCAGATAGCATTAATATTAACATGAATGATACAGTAATCAACCCTAAGATGTATAGTGATTTTTTTTTTTTTTTAAATATTGCAAATTTTCCATTTTTCTCATCAACTACTATGCATAGATTTTCTTGCTGGGAGGAGCTTCGTCTTGTGCTCATTGTCGCCCTCTGCTGAGCAAGTGATAAAAAAATGCAGATGTTCTTGTGTATCTCCTAGGACAGTGATGGATAACCTTGGCACTCCAGCTGTTGTACAAACTACAACTCCCAGCATGCTCTTGCAACCTGCAGCAGTTGAGGCATGCTGGGAGTTGTAGTTCTCCAACAGCTGGAGTGCCAAGGTTCGCCATCACTGTCCTAGGACATGACTGACAGGACGGTTTTTATGTGATATATACTATATACAAGAAGACGGATGATAACAGGCTGCTAAATTTGGCCGACGTTCCTGTACCAACTCATCAAATCCTTCCACTACAAAGACTCAGAACGTTTTATCAGTGTGGGAGGATGAGTCGGTAGTTCAGGCGTTTGTGAAGTCTGATCATTTTTTACGCCTTTGTGCAGAAAGGGGGTGAACTTTACAGTAAACACGTAGGATATATGTTCTGTATGATGACCCCCGGGCGGACTGTCTGCAGGGAAGAAGAGCAGACGCAGGGTAAAAGTTTGGAAAAAGTTTTTGCAAGTTATAATAAATAGAGTTACAAAGTTGTTACATTGTTTTTTTCTCCTATGTTGCCCCAGTCTCAGCTTATCTTTTCTTATTTATAATAGAAATCAATGCAAATATTTGAAAACAAAATATGTAGGAGAAAATATAATGCAGCCTTATATTCCAGCAACGATCCGTAGTGGAAGCGCGAGCAGCTTCATTTATATGTTCCCAACAAAGACCTTTATCGTAATCTACTCGTAAAGTTGGGATTGCATTGTTTCATTCTCCGGTCACTCCCAGAGCTGCATTCATAATTCTTCTTGGAATCTGATAGCATTAAGTGCGTCAGTTCTAATGTGATTGGAGCAAGGAAGTAAAAATGTTCACGATCATGGATACAAATGATGCAGAATGTTACATTGTAATTATATGTAGATGAGTAAAATGATATTTAAAGGGGAACTTACATTTGCAAAGTGGCCGTCACCTTTAAGTTCAATGCATGTTACATGCAATTTGGCTATGATACAGGTTGACACCCAGCTTTCCCAGATCTCTCCATGATGACAACCTTCGAAAGTTCGAAGAGGAGTTGCCCTGAACCTGACACCACATTTTTGTATTGCAGTTTTTTTTTTTTTCAGGAGACCGGATCCTATCCAGCCATATTACTACTCCGATATCTAATAAATATAATGATACATTTTCTTTTTACGGACACATGGTGCTGTGCTTTGTCTCGTAGTTGAAGTCTACAACTGCGGGTCAGAAACCACGGACTGCTCCCGATGTCTCGGCCGGACAGATTTAGGACACCTGTGCACCTGGAGCGACAGCAGCGCCTCCTGCAGGCTGAACAGTGAACTGCTGCCCATGCAGATCTCCTGTCCATCCCCGGAGATCAGGAAGGTAGCACCGGCTGCATATTTATGGAATGAGGCCGCTGCAATGTGATGTTTCCTCCATGTAAAATGCCTCATTATTAGAATTACCAGACCCGGCTCATAAATATGGAGACAATACCAGGGGCCCTGGGGATTTTGCTGCAGCTCATGTAATTTTAATAACGTGGTTTGCTCATTTTCTTCTCTTTGCAGATAGAGCCGGTGAGCGGCCCCCTGCTCGGAGGCACCATGCTCACGGTGCAGGGGCGCAATCTCGGCAGTCGCTTCAGTGACATTGCTGAGAAGGTGAAGATCGGAGATGTGCCGTGTTTCCCCGTCATGGAGAGATATCTGGTGTCCGAAGAGTGAGTGCAAAACAGTCAGAAATCTAGGACATTTGCCCCTGAAATCATCTCCCTCCTACTGACAACCATTACACGTTCCAGTGGTTGTCAGCAATGCCGACCATTAACTGGGTGTCGGGATCGCTTTCCTGGCAAGATTTGGGATCCTAGATCATAGCCACCCACAGTAAGCCAATATGTCTGCCATCACGGAGTATGACACCCAGCTCTCCCAGGCTCCGGATTGGCAAATCTGCCTGCATGTAACTTCATTACAAGGCAGAACTACTGTTCAGGATACTGGGAAAGCTGAGTGATAATCCCTATAAAGATAAGCGTTAATGTTTAAATGCCTGATAACAGCAGACAATAGCATCAAGCTTGGACATCTACATACTGTAACTTACCATTGTATCAGCTTTACATGGCAGTGATATATGGATACATTGTATACATTAGTGTTCTTTACATCCAGGATTGTGTGTGTGACCGGAGAGGCTCCCGCAGAGCTCAGCGACTGGGTGTCCGTGGACATCAATGGGAGAGGGCGATCTAAGGAGAAGTATTCCTTTATGGTAAGTATCGTGCTGCCCCATCGCCTGGTATCAGACATGTAGCCAAGTGTCCACGTACTGGATCTGGAATAGACTACCTGCCAGAGAAGCCGCCATGGTGGCTGGGAGGATCGGCCACTGACCAAGATGAGGGACAGGTAGCGAGGGTGCAGAGCGATGGGTACAGGAAGGCAGAGCGGGCGGGAGAAGAACATGATTAGACATTTCCAGTCTTCATCTCATGTGCCATTAATGATGGTCACAATGGAAGAGTGTGGCCCCGTTATTTATGGGGCCCCTTATCATGTGGAGATCTAATGCATCTCGCTCAAATCTTTCCTTACTTTGGGTTTTTGCAGTTACCGGAAGTCTTCAGTCTGACTCCAAATCTTGGCCCGAAAGCTGGAGGAACGAAGATCACCATATCCGGCAGACATCTAGACATTGGAGGAGCGGTCCGCGTTCTGTTCAATGAGTCCCTGGACTGCGGAGACCTTATGTGAGCCACACACTGTAGTGATAATCGCAGAATATCCGCTCCGGTCTTGTGTCCTCCACCAGAATTCTTAGTATATCCGTGTCCTTATTCTCAATGGTTTCCACTTTCCCTGTTAGTGAATTCTGGGGACCCTCTCTCTCTCTGGAGGACCGTTAACAGAGACAACCCATTGATCTGAATGGACATGGTGTAATACTTTGTTTCTCCTGTGGGGGTGCTGCAGGGAAATTGAGCACTTACTTGCAGGTTTCCCAACAGATCACAGCTTATTGCTGACCACTGTATCAAAAAACCTGTGTAACAAGTAGGGTTAGTCCAAAGCGGAAGACCCCTTTATTGTATTTTCCTTTCATTCTAGACGAACGGAGAGCAGTATCCGCTGCACCGCTCCAGCAATGGAGGCCATTCCCACCCTGAGCGTCAGCATCTGTGTCCAGTTTGAGCAAAGGTCGTGTCTGAACGGCAACCTCACATTTCTGTACAAGGAAAACCCGGTGATCAGAAATATGGAGCCGAGGAGCAGTCACATGAGGTAGGGACGCCCCCCAGGGTCATGAAGACCCTTATAAGACAGTCTGGAGGTCCCTGGTCATCATGGCAGTAGTGAACGCTTGCACACATAAAATGTCTGATATGTCGTCCGCAGTGGTGGCCGGATCATCACGTTGACGGGAGAAAGATTCGATATGGTGCAAGATATGAAGATGAAGATCAGAGGTCACAAGGGAGGACTTATGGTGAGATATCCGATCACCTAAGTGGCGCACAATAATAGGAATAAAAAAAAATGACTGCTGTGTTCCAAAAACAGCGCCACACCTGTCCTCAGGCTGTGGGTGGTATTGCACTTCATCGCCATTCATATCAGTGGAGCTGAGTTGCAATACCAACATCAACCTATGGACAGCTGTGGCGCTGTTTTTGGAAGAACTATAATTTTAAGGAGCCAATCGTGACCCTTAGATTTCTCCTAGAATTGCTCCGTTCTCAGCGATGTCGTGATCACCTGCCCTTCCCCCACGGCCCCAAACTCCACCCTGGAGAGGAGAAACGTCAGCATTGGGTTCTACATCAATGGCGTTTATGTGTCCGGTGAGAGAAGCGACCTTGACGGTGACCCGGCCGCGGAGGAACATCCAGACGACAGGTTCATCCTGGAGTATCAGCCCGATCCAATGTTCTTCACCGCCAAGAAGGAGAAGTTGATCAAGCACCATGTCGGGGAGCCGCTGACTCTGGTGATACATGTAAGGGATCTCCCATCGTTCCACCGTCGTGGTCGCCCCCCAAACCAACCAATCACGGCTCGGCGGGACGCTGAAATAACGAGGTCTGATGTCTTACAGAAGGAACACGACGACCTCGGGCTGCGGGTGGATGAATATCAGGTGAAGGTCGGGCACATCCCCTGCGAGCTCATCGTCTTTAACGACAAGGTCATCCACTGCAGCATCAACGAGTCGCTCACGTCATCCGACCACTACCTGCCGGTCACGGTAAGTCCTCAGCCGTGGGCTCAGCCTCATGGCAGTCACCATACGGTCCTCACCTTTAAGGGACTGTCCAATTTGGAAAACTCATCTTTGTACCCTTTAGGGTTAATAAAGGAGGTCTCTACTATTTGGGATCTTCAGCTCTAACCTGTAAAGTGCGACCCTTCCTCTGTCTTTGTCCTGTCCGGCAATACATAGACGTCCCCTGAGATCTGTGTAATCCTTCACCCCACTTGTGGGGGCGCCGCAGTGTAAGTGAACACATCCGGCCAGGATCACAGCCGATCACTGAAGCCGCGTTGTGATCTCTTATTTATCCAAATAACCTCTAATATCCTATTATGGAGTTCTTAAAGGGATCCTCCGAACTTTTCTTATAATTAATATATGGCCCAAATTTACTATAAAAAAAAAAAAGAAATGGCAGAAACTCCCCCATGGATCCTCTGCTGCTCCTCGGGGGCTGGGTCTCCGCTCCTTACATATTGGACTGGTCTTCAGTGACGCATTGGTCACCGCTGTGGTCATTGACTGTCTGCAGCGGTCATGTGCTGCAGAAGAAGCAGCCGGAGACCATGAGGACAGAAGAGCTGTGTGACTATGTGCAATTCATTTTTTCATAGCTCGCTGGGGCCATGGGTTTGTTTATGTGCAGAATGGATAGAGGTCCCTAATTCAGGACCCCCTCTACTAGCCAAAGCAGAGGGAGGCTACAAAGAGCATCTCTGGCTTTGTGGGATGCAGCAAGTCCATGAATTACACAATGAGCTTATTGATTTTAAAGTGGACTGTGTAATGCCTCCATTCTCCTGTGGAGGCGCTGCAGGGAATGTGAGCACGTGCTGCCAGATCACGACTGATCCATTTCCAGTAATGAGTCCACGACTAACCCAGGACTAGACCGGTCATACCATAAAGGTCCCCATACACATTAGACTAACATCGGCCGAACCCGCTGATGCCTGTGATCTCAGCCGTCAGTCCATCCCATGTATTTGGGGTCCTCCGATTCTCTGCCAACAGATGATGCTGTGGGGGAGATAAGGATCCGACATGTCTGATTTTGGACTCCCGATCCTTTAATCTGGCAGCGCCTCTCCTAGAGAACACGGGAACCCTCGGTAGAGAGGGCGCTCCTGTGTATGGGGCCGACAGCCATGCATTGTGTATGGGGCCCCCAGCCACGGTGGCTGCTGCCCCCGTAACATCGGGTTATCCAGCTGATCTGTTACGCAATCGTCCCTTGTCTCATAGTGACCCATCTGTAGATTTACACGCGGGTCACATGCTGTCAGACAGTGACCACAACCCTCATCATCATGAGAATAATCCTTGTTCTCTATTCTTGGCACAAAGTCTCCAAGAAATGAGCGGCATTTACTGCTGTCTGGTCAGATGACGGATGAATGTTACTGCGAGAGAATGGCCAAAATCCCCTACAACCCAGAAATCCCCTGGTAGCGGGAGGCCATCGTGTCCTTGGGGGAACGGATAGATTTGTGGTTTTTAAAGGGTCACATGTGAAGTGGGCCGTTCAGGAAGGACGTGATTGTGCTCCATGTGGCGGCATTTCATTCTGGAGTTTATTCAAGTGAACAAGTTATAGGGGCTGATATGATAAATTACTAATCA
>VIAB01000718.1:202304-214013 GCA_009801035.1 Oophaga pumilio
GAGCTGCACTCACTATTCTGTTGGTGGAGTTTCCATACTGTTCTGTAGCAGCTATTCATACAGGACACTTTTGTAGAAATTACGATGCATGTTTTGCTTATTTTATTCTTATCATTGGTCAGCGACTAATCTCTTCTAATGATCTCTTTGCAGAATATCAATGTCTCTTTCCAGGGCTGCGGCATGGACTCATTAACCGTACGTGTGCTGGACACAGATACCGTAAGCCAGTGCAAAGAGAAAATATTGGAGGCTTTCTGCAAGAACCTGCCCTACTCACAGTGGCCGCAGGTGGAGGACGTGGACTTAGGTAATCATGGAGGCATCTTACACCCACGATTGTTACACTGTAATCATCAGATAAGAGCTCGGTTCAATCTAATTGTACAACATTGATTGGATTCAATGAGATGTATCCAATGGAAATGTGAGTCCATGTGTATGACTTTCTTTCAATCTTCCCACAGAGTGGTTTGCATTCAGTTCGAGGGGCTACATCCTCCGAGACCTCGATGACTCGTCCATCATGGAGGACGGAAGGAAGAAGCTGAACACATTATCACACTACAAGGTACCAGGAAGTTTGGATGCCATGTTGTCCACCAGAAGGGCTATGACTTGGGCAACAGTGTTTCCCCGTGATCCTCTTATCTATATTTATTTCCCTCTAGTGAATGCTAAGACCCTGCCCCTGTGACATTTAAAGGGGACATGTTGCTTCCCAAAAATATGTAATTTTTTTGCTTGTTGTAAATGCCGCGGTTCTCCTGAATCCGGTGATGTTTTTCTTTTGTGCCTGCTCCTCTCTGTTCCTGAGATATGTCCCCCTCTTCCCTGTGTATAAATTTAGTCTTGCAATGATGTGGGCGTGGTCATGAAATGGTCTCTGTGGGTGTCGCCATGATGACCCGCCCACTAGGAAAGAATAGATTGAGGACCCGCCCACTAGGAAAGGATAGATTTACATACAGTGAAGATTAAACTGTATCTTATGAACAGAGAGGTGCAGGAACAAAAGCAAAACATCGCCGGATTCAGGAGAACAGCGGCTTTTACACCGGGTTAAAATACGTACTTATGGCGAGTCGTTAAATCTGCCATCTCCATATTATATACGTGTAGACCCGAGAAACTGCTCAATACTGACATATTATATGGATTACATCCATTATAATGAGGGTTTTTTGTGCCAGGTGTGTGATGGGGCATCGCTGGCGATGAGTCTGAAAGATCAACCGGATAACACCCTGGGGCGAGGTGAGACGATCTTGAGGTCAAAAACCACGTGGAAAAGTAGTTTTCAATGTTTTCATTGTAAAATAGAAAGTTTTGCAACATTGTAATATCCTTTATGTCAATTGCTTATTATTTTCAAGATCTCTGCTTGCTGTCAGTGAATGAAATAATTTATGTTTACATTCCGAGACCTCGTTCACCTCCAGCTGACACACACATGTAGGGTCTGGTAAAATTAAATGAGAAGCTCAATGGCTAGAGATGTCTTATCTATGGTTTATGAGCTGGGAAGGATCCATTAAGTTGGCCATAAAAGGGATAATTTACTATCCAGACATTAAAGGGTCACGCACTGCAATGTATCTGCAATGATGGGAGTGATTGTACAATTAATGTGCTTTTTTTTTTCTTACAGTGAAAGATTTAGACACAGACAAGTATTTTCATTTGGTAAGTAATATATACAGCACGTACCACTGTGTGCATTATTGTAAGTACTCCAGTCACCTCCAGAGCTGCATCAATACTTCCTGCTCTCTCTGAGACTGTAGAAGATGCTGGTCTGCTCCTTTACATTCTGGAAAATGTCATCTTTAGGATTATTCACACGCCGCACATTTGTTACAGAAGTTTCCGCATACATCTGATTATTTCTGTATTGGGTGCCTAGAATTCTGCAATGAACAGATTAGACAATAACTCTGCCATTTGCAAATATTTCTCTACATTAGGAACTGTAACTGTGAAAAGAAATTCAGCATTATAGATCAGCTAAGCCGATGGAGACCGTCTGTCCATTATCTTGCTTTTACTGTTTCCAGCAGAACTGTGAATGCAGCTCTGGAGTATAATGGAGCATTCACGTGGCAGAGACCTCTGGAACTGAAAATAAGTTCTGCTCATTTAAGTAGATGTTCATGAGACATTCGTGGAAATTTCTGCAACAAATCTGCCACTTCTTAGAATAAATGCGGTGCATTTACAGTGTAGGTAATGAAGAAAAAAGGACTACAATTCCCACAATGCACTGCAACGGGGGGTTGAGCTGCAGAAACGGTTTGCTGTATTTGTAGCAAAGTATTAAAAGCTGCATCCTGCTGCCAAACGGGGGGGATAGGGAGCGGTCACAAGAAAGATGGCGGCCACAAGAAAGATGGCGGCCACAAGAAAGATGGCGGCCACTAGAAAGATGGCGGCCACAAGAAAGATGGCGGCGGACACAAAAATTGTATTTATACAGATTAGACGGCGGCGGGATAGCAAATAATTTCACAGATAGGACCCAAGACTGTCTGATTGGAAGCCGTCTGCACTCTGTGAGCTCCAGTGGGGGGCACAGGAATTTGGGGTCAGCGGAGGAATGTCAGGTGACAGCCGTGCCCACCACACTGCGCTCTCCCTGCAGAAGAATGGCCGATGATCGATAATCATAAGAACGTTCAATCTCCATTTTCACCCGGCAGTCACCCGACTGATGGGGACAATTATTTGTCAGGTGATCGGATTATGATCGTTGTTGTCGGCAGCACATGGGGGTGCGCTGGCCGTATCGGCTGATCCGCAGGCAACCACTGACCCTCCCAATATTTCAATCCCCTCACTGGAACCTCTCATAACGTGCCTATGGAGGTCCCTACAGGCCCTTAAAGAAGGGTAAAAAATGTAAGGTTGACTACGAGTCTAAGAAAGTGATATTGGGGTGCTCCCCTCATTCCTCATTATCAATGTAGCTAGCCTCAGAGACTGGTTGCTATGGAAAACCCTGCTTAACAACCAGCCTGTCAGCATAGGCCTCATTTATCAAAACTGTCTAACATTAGGCCACTTTGGATGCCCAGAACAACCAATCAGAGCTCAGCTTTCATGTCTTACACTGATTTTCAAACATAAGAGCTGATCTCTGATTGGTTGCTATGGGCAACTGAAACGATTCTGATGAATGAGGCGTATAACGTTCAGCGAGCTGACATAAATATATAAATTCTGATTACTTACGATCTGTAATGTTCCAGGTCCTCCCGACGGACGATATCCTCGAATATAAGAAATCTCACCGGCAAAGTCACAGGAAGAAGGTTCTACCTGAAATCTACCTTACCCGCCTCCTCTCTACAAAGGTACGAGAATCTGCTCCTGCCATTACCACTTACATCAGGAGAGCTCCGCCATAATATTAGTAAAAATGGCTGCTATCAAGTCGGCGAGGGAGCCGGGGCATAGGTGCCGGGTTCGCCCATCGATATTCTTGGTGTAGGGAATATTACCGTGTCCAGACGCCGCTCATCGCCCATTTTTACGTTGGTTCTCGGGGGGGTCGTCATCTCTGTCTATTGGTTTTCAGGGAACGTTGCAGAAATTCCTGGACGACCTCTTCAGAGCCATCCTCAGTATCCGTGACGACCGGCCGCCACTGGCCATCAAGTACTTCTTTGACTTCCTTGAAGAGCAGGCGGAGAAGAGGGGGATCTGTGACCCCGACACCCTGCACATCTGGAAGACCAACAGGTAGGAAGCAAGTTCTGCATCCGGGTCTACGAAACTCAAAAAAAACGAAAGAGATTTGCCAATTTCAAGATCTCTGCTTATTGTCAGTGAATGGAAACACGTTTATCTACACTGGGATTCCACCAGCTCTAAGGCTAAGTGCACACGTTCAGGATTATTCGCTTTTTTTCGCGGCAAAAAAACGCATAAAAAAACGCATGAATTCAGCATCCTATTATTTAGAATGAATACTGCAATTTTTGGGCACATGGTGCGTTTTTTTCCGCGAAAAAAACGCATTGCGGGAAAAAAAGCAGCATGTTCATTAATTTCCCGGAAAACTAGCGTTTTTCCCCGCTATATTATTGAGCTAGAATGTTCAGGAAAATTTTGCGGTGAAAACGCACCAAAACCACGCAGAAAACGCGACAAAAACGCATGCGTTTTTTCCCTCAAAAAATGTCCGGTTTTGCTCAGGAAAATTCTGCACACATTCCTGAACGTGTGCACTTAGCCTTAGGGTTCGATTTTTTTTTTTTTTTTTTTTTTTTTTGGTACCAGCTGTAGTTTTTATTGATACCATTTTGGTGTCCAAATTACTTTGATTCCCTCTACAAAAATAAACATAACAAAAAGAAAAGTGACAACAAAACAGCGATTCTGCAATTATTATTTTTTTCCACCTGGGTTACATACTCTGATATTTGATTCTATATGCACAGAATTTGCATTTTTTTTTTTTATTTTGTCCACCTAGGGTTATTTGAAACTGCAATCGCTTGCGTGTATTGTAAAATGACTCCTCTCCTCCTATAGGTGTACAAACATGGCCGACAAATAGGCCCCTGACTGCCGAGTTAATGCCGTCAGCACCTTGTAATGATGGAGCTGCATTGCATGGGAAACGTTCCACTATTTCTAACCTCTTAAATGTCACTGTCACAGTTGACAGCAGCATCTAAGGGGTTAAGCTGCAACAGTCAGACTCGGACTCAGGCGAGGATTGCATTTTGCACCACGGTCTTGTCACGAGGGCTCATAGTAATTATGACATCTTGACCGGAGTCATGCATTGGTTCACCGAGCCAAAAAGACAAATTTAGCGATACACTGTAACGAGCTCTGCAGCTCTGTGAGCAGGACAGATCCCCAGGATGTAATGGCGGGTCGTGTAGGTGCTGCATCTTCATCTCACCATTCTGCTTCTCCAACCTTCAGTCTTCCCCTGCGCTTCTGGGTGAATATCCTGAAAAATCCTGAATTCGTATTTGACATGGAAAAGTCGGACCACATGGACGCCTGCCTGTCGGTCATCGCCCAAGCCTTCATCGACGCCTGCTCCATCTCCGACATGCAGCTGGGCAAGGTGAGACGGAGTGACGTGAGCAGAGTTAATTGTAAACGCAGAACAGATCGTCTCTGTGTATTTCCTCCCTGGGAGATTATATGCTATTTGTATAAGTGCAAGATCAGTCGCCCAGAACCCACATCTACCGCTGTTTACATGTTTTCTCTCTGGGAAAATGCCCGACATGTTACTCACATCCCCCCGGGACCGTATAAAACTCTGCCAAAAACACACAGGCTTAATATTTCCTCTGCTCCTCTGTGGCTCCATCATCGGCAGATACCAAACCAAATGTATGATCTCTATATAAAAATTTGAGCTTTTTTTTTTTTTTAATTAATTTGTCCTGATAAAAGACGTCATGTGCTTTACTCCAATCACATCCAGAGCTGCGCTCATGATTCTGCACCCTGATTGTGAGATGACTGCAATAACTAAGTTCCTAATAATTTAGGACCGCCGCGCTCTTACATTCACGTGACTCGTATTACAAGTTTCCTGCCATAACCGAAACATTTTTTACATACAGTAAGCATGGCGGGGCACACGTGACCGGGCACACGTGACGGGGCTCCCCTTTACACGCTCACAGGAAACGTGGGCTCTTTGACAGCCTGCAATGCATTTTTGGCCTCTGTCGGACTCCGGGCTCCCGACACAGCTGGGAATGTTTTTGGAGAGTTCAGTGACCCACACTGATAAATACTTGCAGGAAAATGCCTTTAGGGGGACATGAAAAGAGTGCAGAGTACCAGCGGCCACACACAGCTGCTCCGGAGACGGCGTGAGAGTGCAGCTATGGGGTCGGAGTGACCCCCTGAAAGGACGGGAATGCTACTGTGTAAAGGAGAAATACTGAGTGTATTTGTGTATATGAGCTTCTGATTTCTGGGGTCTGGAAACCCTTACTAATATATGCACGTAAATCTTTCCCAGGATTCTCCCACCAACAAGCTGCTGTACGCCAAGGAAATTCCAGAATATAGGAAGATTGTGCAGAAATATTACCGGCAGATCAAGGAGATGAGTCCGCTGAGCGAGCAGGAGATGAACGCCCACCTGGCCGAGGAGTCACGGGTAAGAGACAGCCGCTTAATGGTGCGGAGACATCTAGGGGTCCTTCATTGTAATCCACCTTGTAATCCCCCCTTTTATTTCAGAAGTACCAGAATAAATTCAACACCCATGTGGCACTAGCGGAAATCTACAAGTACGCCAAGAAATACCGCTCCCAGGTAAGCTGCGCAGAAAGCCACTGATAACACCCTGCTCCTGCCAGCGCCGCGGCCACGGGCCCTCATCCGTCTTTACCTTCTTACCCCACAGATCGTCAGTGCCCTAGAAGCCAATCCCATCACCAGACGTGGCCAGCTGCAACACAAATTCGAGCAAGTGATCGTCCTGATGGAGGACGATATCTACACATGTAGCAGTGAAGCGTAGAAGGGTCAGCACGGACCCCCTGGACACAAGTTTTTGGTGAGGCCACCTCCAAGATGGTGGATATTCCTGCCCATCAAGATGTGCACTGGACTCTACATGGAGTCATAAAAGGGCTCTTCACATCCCCTTGGTGGGATTGTCAAGGCTCGGGCCACACAAGGACACTCTTGGCCCCCATCGGGGTCCTACTCGCCAAATTACTTCATCCCTGTTTGTAGACCCACATTTCTTTTCCCCAACACTTTCTAGGAAAGACTCTTCTTCCTTTCTGCACTTCGGAGCCTCCATCTGTACTTCACTCTACGAGTGCCTTATAGTCATGGATCTCAGTGTTGGAATCTCCAGGATCTAGTGACCCATGAAACGCGTGGAGCACAAGAGCCGCCGCCGCTCTGCACACAAATCCATTCCAGCTAGGTAGGGAAAAAAGGGTTTACTTGATGTACAGTGAGGCGGTGATGCATTATTGGGGGTGTTAGGGGTGACCACACACATTGCGTTGGCTCCATGCCGTCTGCATTATATAAGGTCTTAGCATTGAGTCCTGGTCCTTGCAAGACTTTCCCTTTCAATACGGCTGCTCCATGGTGCAACCAATATTCCAGATTTGTGATGTTGCTTCATTACGGACGATCTACGCCGATGTCACAGATCCTCGACATATAAATGTAATATGAAGGAGCCGAGTAGTGAACGCCGTGCAGATCTGCAGAGCAGAGATGACGAGACGGACGAGGACCACCGAGCTGCAGCCATTGTATTGGACAATGGTTTTACAATCTGTGGTGGTCCAGGGTAGTGCTATATTGGCTGGCGATCAGGGAAGTGAAGAGATCATTCCTGGGGATCCACCTGGAAGAAGAGTGGATGACGTAACATGGCTGACATCACTATGGCTGATGATGTCACTGCGGTCAGTGGGCGCCTATTGATTTAGAGCTAGGTGACGTGTGCATTGACCGTGAAGGCTGCACAGTCACTGGACGCCTGCTGGAAGGGTGTTAGGAGCCATCTTTATCTTCTAGAAGACCCCCCTAAGGTCTTTGCAAGGTTTGTAGTGGAATTGGGCTGGTTGACCACAGATGTGATCTGTACAGCAGACTGCCTCTCCATGCAGCACAGACTTGTTTAGGTTACACCCACAGAGTTTTAAGCTGAATCCTCCCACACTTCAGCCCACTATATAAAACAGATATTGCAAAAGTCTACATTCCCAGCCATCTGCAATGCATTGTGGGACACTGCCGTGGCTAAACGCATTCTGTAAGCCATGGTCCGGAAAGTAAAAGAAATATATATGATCCATCCAGACCACCATAGCATTACGGGCGGTGGATCAGTCTCTGAAATTCAGACCTTAACCCTTTATGCCTCTCACAGCAGAGGCGATTATGCACACTGTATGTAGATGTATATAGAGGAAGATCCGTTTATGTATTAAAGTTCTATGTGATCTTTGTAATAAAATATTTAAAGCCCAAGTCTTCATTTCTGATCACTCCAGTCACAGCTGGAGCTGCAGCAACACAGCTATTAACTCCCACCTTGTTACCACTGATTCAGAGTCTTTGGTGTAAGAAAATCTTCACAAAATACATGAATTGTCACAATTTGTAAAAATAAGTTCTGAATCTTGAAAATGTTCACGGTCAGTAAACATATTAGCAGCAATGGACTGATGCAGACCAGATCTTTTGTACTGAAGCATCTAATGAGCGTGTGCAAAGATCATTGTACAGGAAGGGAGAGAAGGTGAGCTGTGACATGTGAATGATGGATCCATGTCACTTGTTTTAGTGTCTAAAGTTCTGACAGCAATAATGGCATTTGCACACGCTTATTAGTCGCTACAGCATATAATGTCAGAGTTAGTCTAGTGCTGCTAATGTACGTGTGAATTTCTTGAAGTGGAGTATAAAAATCTGTAGCAGCCGATATGAAGAGTGCAACATTCTTATATGCAGCTTATGATATGAAAAGGTTAGTGTAACCCCAAAACCTGGTTTACAGAGCTCATTTTCTGAGGACGCATTCCCTTTAACACCACCATGCTTGAAGCCAATGCAGAGTTCTGCCGCTCGTGTCTCCAGAGCTGAATTCATAGATGTACCCAGCACTATGAGGGGGGGACGCTGACAACTCCCATCTTAATAAACACTTTATTCAGAATAAGTTAAAGTCACATTTACATAAATTAAAATCCCCTGACCCCTGGGGAGGTCACTTCTTCCCCTTCTTGCTACTTTTAGCTGCAGGCTTTTCCTCGCCATCATTTGCCTTTGCAGCCTTCTTCGCGGCCGGTTCATTTTTGGGTTTCGCACCTTCTTCTGCAGTCAGAGCTTTAGCCTTTGGCTTCTTGGCCGCTGTCGGGCCTTTGTCCGTCGTCGGGCCTTTGTCCATCTTCTCCGCAGCAGACTTCTTTGGTTTACTGCCAGCAGCTTTGGCCTTAAAGAGATATGAACAAGTCATTAAGTACTGGCACGTCATACTTATGGGACAATTTAATCTTAATAGCCCCCAGCTGTTGTGGAACTACAACTCCCAGGATGCTTAGACCAATTTCCACCTTCCTCTGGATCAACAACTCTGATATTACGAAGCACACCACAACTCCTAGCCTGCCCAATGGTGGGAGCTGTAGTTTGGCACCAGCTGCAGCTCCAGAGAATAGACCACACACAATGGTGGTCCGCAGATGTTCTCACCTCTGGGGGCCTTTCCTTCTTGTCTGCAGCTTTGTCCTCCACATTCTCATCAGCTTTAAAGAAAACAAGTGTTAACCAGACAAGCAACAGCCTCCATTGCCCCCAGCACTGCATACAGGAGCCATCTCTCCAGTCACACCCAGAGCTGCAAGCACCCATAGTATTGGGAGTAATACGAGCAGATTCATATCCAGGCACTGGTATCCAGTCTATAAGGGGGGCACATACTGGTTTAGGGCATAAGGACCCCAACAAATACCTTTAGGTTCCCCTTTTGCAGCCTTTGGTTTCTTGGAGACCTTTACTACCTTCTTCTTGGGTTTCTCAGTCTTCTCCTCTGGTTGCACATTGGGATCCACGTTCTCACCCTTCACCTTAGGTTTGGCTCCAGGATTCGCCAGCTGCAGAGAAGAGTATAACCCCCTCGTTACAGTAACAGCACCCCCAACATCCAGCACAACAGACCATCGTGTTACCTTGAATCGGCCAGTGGCACCTGACGCGCTGGAGTTCGGGGGTCGGACGAGGATCCCCTTCTCAATACCTTTGTTCAGAGCAGATTTCAGTAAAAGCCTCAGCTTCACCGGGTCCACAGTGGGATGCGCCAGCAGGATATGATTGCGGATGGCCTGCACCGACGTCCCCTTCCTCTCAGAGTGCTTCTTTAGAGCTTCCACCACCATGGAGAGCGTGGTGGGGCGGCGCGGGGGCTTCATCACCACTTTCTGCTTTGCTTTAGTTGGCACTTGGGATACAATGTAACAGAATGAGAAATAAGGCAGATTAGAGGGGCAGGCTCATCACAAGCAACCACGCCAAGGCAGCACATTGGGCGTGCATGCACAGGGGCACAAGGGGACAGTCTGGACATACATGATGCCGCCATTGCTGTGTGTGACACATGGGCAGACAAGGGGTTTGCCGATTTTAAACCTCATTCATTCATGTGCAGATTTTCAGTGCAGACCATGTATTGTTAACATGACCGAGGACCTCATAGATCAGCCATGTGCGCCCTCAACGGTACAAGTGTGACCCCAGCACAGACAGCATGCACCCCATCTTACCTGCAGCAGCACCTCCACCCTCCTTCACTACATCAGGCGCTGCAGCCACTTTCTTAGGCCCCATGATTCCTTCTCCTCCTCCAGCCTCCTGGGCTCCTTATATCCACCTGTCACCACTCCCATCAGTCCTGATGATCTCTGAGTCGCACCTGACTCACATCTCTGAATTTCCTGAACAATCACAGAAACCAAAAAAAGTAAGTTCTCCCATCACTGATCAAGAGGGAAAATCAGCTCTAAATTCTGCAGGTTTCGCCTTGTGCGTCTGAGGAGGAGGATATTTTCCTTGCATGTCTGCTGCGTGTGGCGGAGATTTATTCAAGTCTTATCCACTTTACTGCTGGTGAAAAATGCAGAAGATTTTCCCCATGGAAATCTGACATGTGTAGTGGATTCTTCCCACGAGGACGGCACATTAGTCGCGGTGCCGCACATAAAGCGGATGTGTGTGATCAGTGCCCCTGATTATCCTGGGTCCGCACCATACAGGACTATTATGGCAGGTACTTGTGTGTGCGGGCTGCCTGATAATACTGTATGGGAAGGGACAGTATTATTATTATTATACATTTATATAGCGCCATTTATTTACGTGGAGGGATTGTCCTTACTACATAGTGCACTGTTATGTGCTCAGGCCATGATACACTGCTCTATGTGGCTACTGCATGGCAGCATTACATGGCATATATATAGAGATGCAGAGGGCAAGTATTATGTGTGCACTATATAATACTACTATATGACACTGTATGGTGGTATTATAAGGTAGTATGGTAGTATATGACACTGTATGATGGTGGTATTATGACACTGTATAGTAGTATATGGCACTGTATGGTACTCGCTGTATGATAGTAGTATGTGGCTGCTCTATGACCGTGCTATATGACTCTGTATGTTGGCATTACTTAGGCACTATCATGTAGGTGCAGTATAATATACCAGGTCGCAGTCAGCCCTCTTATTGTGCGCAGGGACGACATAGAGAAATCGCAAAGGTAAAATTATTTTTCATGGGACAGTCCTGACTACAGTTATTCTCCTTGCTCTCCACTAAGAAGCATAAGTGCAGCATATTGGCCATTTTTGCCTTTGGCTCTTGTACAGTTGAACCGGTCCGGTTGCACAGTGCAGCACGTGCAGTAAATTACCTATCTACTCTCAGTCGCCCTCTTGTGGTCATTGCCGATATCACCATATCCCAGAAGACACAGGTTTAAGCAGCAAACATTTGATGTGGAAATATCTACAACACAGTGCAGAAAAGATGAGACTACATTCAGGAGATGAAACGACCGCGTACACGCCTGTGCAGACACGCGTCTACACAAAATGGCAGTAAATTTCTTATTTACATCAGAATCGTGGCAGTACCTTAAAGAGTGATGAGCGTGCCCCTCCTGCACCAACCGAGCTCACAGAC
>VIAB01000718.1:240565-252581 GCA_009801035.1 Oophaga pumilio
CTCCCTGTATACAGAGATACATGATAAGATTCTGTCTGCAGACATCACTAGGGGGAGCTCCCTGTACACAGAGATACATGATCAGCATTGCAATACCCCCTAGAGGAGACTTTGGTGGGTGGTAAGAGGCCATGATGTTGGCAGAATGACTGATTTCTCATGAAGGAGTACCGTGGTTTGCGTCGTGTTTATCTGCTGGAGACATTAGATTGTGAGCTTCTCTGCTGCAATCGTTCCGCTGCCGATGTATAAACAGATGGCGGCTGCAGAACAATAAACCAGGATCCGCGCGGCTCCGCTCTGTTATGACACTTTATATAGACTAGTAACGATTACAAGATGTCGTTTACAGGACGGGATATTCTGTGCGTGTCGGAACGTCTCCTCCATATGGATGTCGTTTGCGCGGCATATTTGCTGGTACAGTTGTATACGTCTTGTGGGGGCCGTCGTGTGGAAACAGACAAGGACACGACTACAGCCGGATATTAGGGGGGGAAGGAACAATAATTTGTGAGGTTTCCTTATAGATCAGGAACATTAATGAACATGAAAGCAACATACAGCTGCCACCCAGACGGCGAGTATACATGTATACACCTCCCCGGAGCCCATCACCACTCTGAGCAGTGATATATACATCCACTATATGGAGAAAAGTATGTGCCCCCTCCACACCCGCCTCCAGGGGATTTTCTGGCCTTTCATGGACATTAATATGGAGTCGCTCCTCTGCAGATATAACGGCTCCGCACTTCTGGGAAGATTTTCTACAAGACTTTGGAGGCGTCTGAGGGAATTATTCATCCAGAAGAGCATTTGTGGAGTCAGACCCTGATGTTGGGGGGTCCGGGCTCACAATCTCCATTGTAGAATGGGGCTGGGGTCTGTCTGTATGGGGCTTGTGCACTGGGCACAGTCATGGGGGGCAGATAAGGGTCTTCCCCAGACTGTTCCCACAAAGCTGAAGCTACAATTGTCCACAATGTCTTGTGCTGAAGATGAAGATTTCCCATCACTGGAGCTGAGGGTCCGAGGCCGCCCCCTGATAGCAGCCCACAGCATTATCTGCCTCCACTATCTGTACAGGGGGCACAATGCAGTCAGGGGGTAACGTTCTCCTGGAATCACAAAACCCAGACTCCTCCATCAGACTCAGAGACTCAGATAGAGAAGTGCGATCCGTCACTGCACAGAACACGTCTCCTCCACAGTCCAGTGATGGCGGCTTTACACCACTCCATCCGACGCTCGGCATTGTGCTTGGTGATGTACGGCTGCATGCAGCTGTTCGGCCATGAAGCTCAAGGCGGGGGGGTGGGGCGCAGTGTGTGTACAGATACCAGAGGAGTTATGAGGTCAGCAGAGTGGTGGGGACTTTTCTGCCCTCTGCTCCTGAGGGTACATGCCAGATGTTACAGCATAGTGGATGGGATTTCTAGAAATCGTGTATGTGAATCACCCGAGGAAACTGACATGTGCCGCGGGTTTACGGGACGCACATGTCAATTTCACTTGTGGAGACGACAGTCTCTGTAACAGATATTGCAACAATAGAATGTCCTGGATGCGGTAAATCCGCACGGTTCAGTGAAGACAAAGGATTTATGTGCAGAATTAGAACATACACTGCATCCACAGCGCTGCTACTTCCCGATTGTGGGAACGTACCCTCAGCACTCGGCCCCCCGCTCTAACACTTCGTGGCTGCGGTTCCTTCCACTTCTCAATGATATCAGTCACAGGTGATGGGGGAAGATTCAGGAGGAAGAAATGTCATGGACGGACTTGTGACCCAAGTAGATCCTAGGACTGCGCTGGTATCAGGGAGCTCTGCACCACCAGCTGTTCTGACACATGGCAGTGAAAGCAAACAGCATAGTGGGGGGCTGGAGGCTATACAAAGGGAGGGGCAGGTGGTCCAGATATTTCACACCCGGGGGGGGCAATGAGACACTGATTACAGGGTGGGGATGATACTTCTCTGCACATTGCGTACAGTGTACCCCCCCCCCCCGATGCCTGCAGTGACACAGACGCCATTGTCCGTCGCTCCCGTCCAGCACAACTCACCATAGGAGGATGCAGAGAAGACGAATTGCTGCCTGCAGTTGATGCACACGTTCCCCAGGTTGTTGAGAAAAGGATTATTGGTTGAGCATCTGTAGCACATGGGGACGAGCTCCTGCGGGAAGAAGATGTGAGAAGTGAGCGAGTGTGGACTCAGCTGTCAGAGGAGGCCGAGCGCCGCCATGACAGTCGGAGGAGGCAGAGCGCGGCCATGCCTGTCAGAGGCTGAGCGCAGCCACACCTGTCGGAGGAGGTGGAGAGCGGCCACACCTGTCAGAGGAGGCTGAGCGCAGCCACACCAGTCGGAGGAGGCAGAGCGCGGCCACACCAGTCGGAGGAGGCAGAGCACGGCCACACCTGTCAGAGGAGGCAGAGCGCGGCCACACCAGTCGGAGGAGGCAGAGCGTGGCCACACCAGTCGGAGGAGGCAGAGCGCGGCCACACCAGTCAGAGGCAGAGCGCGGCCACACCAGTCGGAGGAGGCAGAGCGCGGCCACACCTGTCGGAGGAGGCAGAGTGTGGTGTCTGCGCACTATGTCTTGGGTAACTTGTGACCGCAGTGAGAGCTCTGCTTACTACAGATATCGGAGCTGCTGATGGAAAATTCTACAGAAAATTTGTAAGGACATTTTCCTGAGCTTCACCATAAACTGTGCCGGAGACGACCACACACTTACTTCTCTTCTAATAACTTGGCTTCACCCCTAAAAACCAGAATGTTGCCGGTCATAAACTGGTCTATGATGGGCCATACTGGCGTACATTCCTCTATCGGCCATAATACAAGTCAGCTGATCGGGAAATGATTCGCAGCTCTGCGGTTTTAGATCAATGGTTCAGCACTTGGTGCTGATCAATAACACTGATCACCCCAGGGGTGTCTGACTTATGCTCGTCAACTTGTGAGATCCGTATCATGCTGCTGATGGGAGTAGTAGTTTCTGTTATCAGTGAGTTGCCCCCTACCTCGGTACCTCTTGCTTTGCACCATCGGATGTGTTCCTAGTGGCCGCCTGACATCTCAGTGCAGAAATCTCCGTATAAATCAGATACGTCGGCGGAATGAAGTGACGCCACAGCCGGGACCTTGAGCGCAGCTTTACTCCGCGTCCCCGGCTGCTCCGCCGAATGCTCCCACCATTCTGTGTGACCTCAAAAATCTTCTGTGTAATTCTTTGGCAACTGGGAACGCTTAGTAGGAACAGATGTGCGCTCCAGCGCGGACATTAACCCCCTCCCCGCCGCGGCCTAATTACATAATGATTTATCCTAGGTGAGCTCCACAACGCCGGCAGTATATTTTGGGAAGCGAAGCGCAGATGACAGATGTTTACATGAGCATTAAACAAGCCGTCCAACATAATAAAGCCGGGAAGTGGACGGATCCGCCGGAGCCGATTCATGTCACCGCTCTGAGCTTAATTAAAGGGACGGTGACACCAGAGGAGTCACATTGGGTACAGAGTCACACGTGACAGATTTGGTGCAGAAGTTTCTGCCACTGAACCTCCCTCCATCTTACTGGGGTCCCTTTTGTGGAGGGTGCATGGACGTCTGCAATCAGATGAAAGGGACAGATTTGCTGAGATCTACATGACCTCGTAATCTGAAGCACGTGCAAAATGTTACCGATATAATAAAGAAAAATAATACCAAAATCAGATGCCGAGCTCCAACCCCGTCACGGTGGAGGAAATATATTCATGTAGCCCAAATAGCAGGAGACGCTCCCTCTGAGGACGACGTGTATTTCTCATTTACATGGCGGATGTATTTATAGAGCGGCATATTTGTGCTTATAGTTCTGGAAATGCTTCAGGATCACGGCCCCGATGATGCACCAGAGTCGTCATCAATAAATCGCAGAGCGATAAATCCCACTGGCCGATACGCTATGGTTTTACTAAACACACAAACAGATGCCGAGATGTAGAGAACGTGCTTTACAATCTCCGGCTCAGCCTGACAAGGCCACATTACATGTCTGCGGACCCATAGCCAGCTGTGTGCCCCTGCCATACCCCCAATGTTATGTCACCATGTGGTTATATCACCATGTGCATGAGCGTTTATCCAAGGCGGAGGCAAATCGAAGAACAAACCTGGCACTAACGTGATTTACTGAGTTCAATGACTGCCGTCTAATGCAGAGACCACACAATCTGCCAAGGAACATGGCTGCAGACACAAGGACAGAGATGGCAATCCAAACCTCTGTGTAATACGCAACCAAAACCTGTCAGAATTAAACTCATGCTCCCTCATCATCATGGAAGTCAGTGCACCCTGTAGGCCTGGATCAGTCATGATTATGGAAGTCATTGCACACTGCAGGCTTGGATCAATCTCATGATTATGGAAGTCAGTGCACCCTGCAGACCTGGATCAGTCATGATTATGGAAGTCAGTGCACCCTGCAGGCCTGGATCAATCTCATGATCATGCAAGTCACTGCACCCTGTAGGCATGGATCACACATGATTATGGAAGCAAGTGCACCCTGTAGGTGTGGGTCATGATTATGGAAGTCAGTGCACCCTGCAGACCTGGATCAGTCATGATCATGGAAATCAGTGCACCCTGCAGGCCTGGATCAGTCATGATCATGGAAATCAGTGCACCCTGCAGGCCAGGATCACTCATGATCATGGAAGCGGGTGCATCCTGAAGGTGTGGATCACTCATGATTATGGAAGTCAGTGCACTCTCATGATCAGGGAAGATATTGCTGTATTACAGTTTACATATCTTTTACTATGTGTAAATGCTTAAGCAGCCCTTTCCTATGCAGTGGATTTATGGAAAAAAAAAAAAAAGGAAAACGCACGGTATACATTATTTTTCCAACCAGAGTCGATAGCCATTGAATGTCCCTGTTGGCCTATACATTGCATGCATCCTAGCACTCCGATGGGGGGGTATGATTTGGCGGAACCTCCCTATGTAGACCCCTTAGTCACACACTTACCTCACTGTCATGGAATGGTTTGGAGCGGATAGTCAGAATTCCCAGCTCGATAGACTCCTGGAATTTGCTGGGAATCCGGAGACCTTGGAGTCTCTCGTACACGTGCCGGGCGAGTTTATAGGCACCCAGAGCCTTGCTTTGCTTGGCCAGTGTGTACAAAGTGTTTCTGATGACTTTGGTCAAGGAGGATGCGGCACGAGGGGCACATGTTTCACAAAGACTTAAAGGAGATGTCCAGTGAGGATAAGTCATCACCTAACCACAGGAGAGGTGACTGACTGCTGGGACCTGTAGTGATCAGCAGAACGGGGGCCTATTATACCTATATGAAAGGAGCAGCGAAGCACATTCCCGATAACGGTTCAATTCACTCCATTTGGGACTGACAAGTGCAACTTCCGGCTTTTTCTGGCTGCTCCATGGAGATTGAATGGAGCAGCGGTCGAGCATGTACACTATAGCTCCATTCTTATGGGCATAAAAGTGTCCTGTCCTGCCGATCGGGTGCGGGTCTCAGAGGTCAGACCCACCTCAATCTTTAAAGTTATCACCTATTCAGTGGATATATGATAACACATTTTTATTGGACTATCCCTTTAAAAGGGGATGTAGAAAATTAGAAAAACATGCCTGCTTTCTTCCAAAAACAGCACCACACCTGTGTACGGTTTACATGTGGCATTGCAGCTCAGCACCATACACCCCAATAGAGTGGAGCTGCAGTGCCAGATACAACCTGCACACTATATATAAAGGTAGCCATGTTTTTCTGTCCCTGTAACGATAAACCTCGGGAATGTATCGCTGGTATACGTAGAGAACTATACTCTGAGATGAAGGATACACTTTGGATATTCCCAGGGGACTCTCTTTGGTCAGACTGTGCAGCAGGAATCTGGAGATATTGAATAATGTCTCTGGTAAGTGAGAACTGAATGGCTCATCCTGAAAAAGAAAAGCAGAGGATGATAAGAATGGTGCAAAAATCTATAAACGGAAGTGTGCCTGGACACGACACTAATCTACGGAAGCGGCAGATGCTCGGTGACAATGGCAGAGCCCAAGACCGCAGGGGCTGCAACCCATCATATAAAATGGAGCAGTGGTGGTACATGCGTGGTCCCAGCTCCATGCATGCTCAATGGGACGGAGCCAAGGACTGTACTTGAGGATCGGTGGGGGTCCCAGCAGGCAGACCCCACCGATCCACACGTTAGCACCTATTCTAATCACCAGTACATTGGGCATTGCCCGTATACTCACTGTGTATCTCTGAATGGAGTGGTAGGCATGGTAAAGTTCGGCCAGATGCTGGAAATAGTGAAACTTGTGCAGCATGGCGTCCTGCTTCTCCTCATTATCTACAGGAAGGAATAAACAGAGTCGTTAACACAACATGAAGCTTCCTGTAAAACCTGCAGATGTTAATGTCTGGTGTTGCTGACAGATCTGCCGCTGACCATCCGTGAAATGATCTCTTAGATCTCGTGATGGACGGACAGGTCAGTTTACGCCGAATAAATGGGACTTTTATTGTTTTACTGAGGATATGCTGGAAGCAGAAATACAAAGGGTTAAGACGAGTTTATGTCTGCGTTTCATGGTCCGTGCACGGACCCAAAATAACAGGATATGTATATACGAGGCTGCGAGTTCGGGTCCGGAGACCCTGCAGTTGGACTGTGGTCTGTACATGGACTGTGACTGCAGCCGCCATGTAAAAATACAATACACAGCGTACGTCAGAGGTATGTGTGGAGAGTAAATCCTGACATACACCACCAATGGACGCCTCGGACATAAGCAACGTTCAGGCAGAGGCAAAGCCCAGGGCTCTAGAGCAACATACATGTACTTAGCACAGCATCTGTTCCCTCCATATAAAATAGCGTATGTAGAGTTGCTTAGACCTGCACTGGGTGTACGGGGTACATGGTATATAGCTAGATACACAGATGTGTCCCATCCATGCAGCGGCCTGTATGGACAAGGTACATGTGCACAGACAATCTCTCACCCCCGAGTCTGCACTATGGCTCCAATAACCGGCAGGTGAGGAGCAACGGTTAATGCAGAACCTGATAATAGGACAGAAAGCCTCTCTCACCTTGTGCAATATCCAGGCACTGCATAGACAGCATCCAGTAATAATAAGATGCGTCATGAAATCTGCTTTCCACCACGGCATTGTGGGTAAGCTGCTCCAGGACCCTGACAGCTTCGTCCTGGCGTCCGGCTTTGTGGAAGGCTATTAAAAGGAAGGAGGACAGTGAGGGTTGTGGTGGACATATTGCAGCAGCCGTTCTCAAAGGACGCCATCATCAGGACGAAGCAGAATTGCACATGGCGGCATACCCACCCTTCTGGGCTTCTTCAAAGCGGTCGTTCTCTGCCAGCCATTGTGCGTATGGAACGTACACCTCGTCCTTGTATTCTGGATATTTCTCCACTAAAGCAAATGCCTGGAAATAGACGATGACACTGTGTGACTGACAGGAGAGCGATGTGATAGGAGCACAAGGCTCCGCGGGCCGGAGTCACACAGGGGGCCACGTTACAGCCTGCATCTTGTCCTGATTGTGCCCTGCAGGGAATTCCCAATTTCTCATCTTAAAAGTAGCAACAAAAATCAGAGTCCGGGTGTAGGTGGTGTCCGCGGCGTGAGCGGGGGCCTCGCAGCTGCACCGGAGGAGGACGGGGTCTTCACGCATCTAGCGGGACTCTGGGTCTTGCCCACAAGGTTCGGACGGCGGCCATGGACCGGTCAGGGTCATGGACGTCGGATGGTTTTTATTTTTGGTCTGGAGCTTTAGTAATTTTAGGATCCTGTGTGTGGTCTAAGGTCTCGTTACTTTTACTATTTTATTTTAAGGGATAATACAATTTAGACGGCTCATCTGGAGTACGGTAAATTTACAGTGAGGAACAGAGTCTATTCATGTGGGGTGGTTTCATCCCGGGTGCATTTTTAAGTGGGGGGGGTGGTTTCGTCCTGGTTTCATTTTCACGTAAGGGGGGTGGTTTCGTCCCGAGTGCATTTTTACATAAGGGGGGGGTGGTTATGTCCCGGGTGCAATTTTACTTAAGGGGGGGTGGTTATGTCCCGGGTGCATTTTTACTTAAGGGGGGGTGGTTTCGTCCCGGGTGCATTTTTACCTAAGGGGGGGTGGTTTCTATTATGCGGAATGAATTAGTTCTGGGGTCTGAATGAGTTTAATGTTTGATATGGGGTCTGAATGAGTTTAGGGATGGGAGGTCTTAATTCGCTTTGGGGTCTGCCCTGGTTTTAACACAAACAGATAATAATAAATCCTAAAGTTTTGAAAACTGTAAGAAGACATCATCTCTGCTGCCGGTGCTCAGTTCAGACCCTTTACATTAACGCAGACCATGCCCTATGCCATAGCACAGTCTCTACCATGTAGCCTATAACCGGTCTGGCGGGCTCCACGATTAGTGCCGGTGATGGATGTGATGTAAACGAGCACCGGGTCCCAATAGCCATTAGTGAGGACGTTAGTTACTAATGTGCGGGAACTCGATGAGGTCCCTAATCCGGATCTGGCACTCACCTCCTCCCAGTGCTGTGTCTCCACGTGCAGCAGGACCAGCGCCTTCAGATCCCCGATCTTCATGTACGTCTCGGCCGCGTAGCCATGATGCTGCAGCTTTTTGAAATAGTGAGCGCACCTCGACAGCGGCTCCCGCTCCGCTTTGTCCAGCTTCCTCGCTATGTCTATCAGCCTGCAGGTGAGATGCGACAATTCACACTGGCCTTAGTGCATCTACCCAAAAGTAAAAACATCAGCTAGCTGTGAATATGAGCGGCAACCTGCACTTAGTATTACATGGATGTATGATACATGTATGATAGATAGCCCTCCGGGACAGAAAGCCCTCCAAAATAAGGCAGCTCGATGGGAGCAGGAAAAATACCGCTACATAACTACGGTACATGCACACGCACACTACGTACCGCTACATAACTACATGCACACGTATGCTATGTACCGCTACATAACTACATGTACACTACATAGAGCTACATAACTACATGCACACGTACAATACGTACAGCTACATAACTACATGCACACAAACTACGTACCGCTACATAACTACATGCACACAAACACTACGTACCACTAGATAACTACATGTACATGTACACTATGTACAGCTACATAACTACATGTACAAACACCACGTACCGCTAGATAACTACATGCACACTACATAGAGCTACATAACTACATGCACACGTACACTACGTACAGCTACATAACTACATGCACACAAACACTACGTACCGCTACATAACTACATGTACACAAACACTACGTACCGCTACATAACTACATGTACACAAACACTACGTACCGCTAAATAACTACATGTACACAAACACTACGTACAGCTAAATAAATAAATGTACACGTACACTACATACAGCTACATAACTACATGCACACGTATGTTATGTACCGCTACATAACTACATGCACACATACACTACGTACCGCTACATAACTACATGCACACAAACACTACGTACCGCTACATAACTACATGCACACAAACACTACGTACAGCTACATAACTACATGTACACAAACACTACGTACCGCTACATAACTACATGTACACAAACACTACGTACAGCTAAATAAATACATGTACACAAACACTACATACAGCTACATAACTACATGTACACGTATGCTATGTACCGCTACATAACTACATGCACACATACAGTACACTACGTATCGCTACATAACTACATGTACACTACGTACCTCTACACAACACAACACACTACATACTGCTACATAACTACATGCACATGTGAAGCTATGGAGTACGTGCAGGCAGAAAATCCAATGTGAGGATCCTCTCTGGAGCGTCTTTACTGGGGACGATAATGAGGGACCTGGTTTTGGACTCCACTCCCCTCGCTGCTCTTCTGCTATCAGGAAATGTTCCTACTTTTCTCCGCGCCCGTGACGTGATTATGGAGTGCTGATGGGTATCACAGCTTTGTACATGGCGGGTGGACAGACGAAGCAAAAGAAGCTACCAAGTGGCACTGTCCCTTCAAACACCTCATCTCCAGAGACCACCCATAAAGCTGACTGGTTTACATGGGCTCCATGTAATACTTAAACCCTTACAGCTGAATGAGGGCTTGTTTTTTGCGGCACGAAATGTACTCTTGAAGGACAACATCCATTTTATCATATATGTACTAGAAATTGGAAAAAAAATTCCAAGTGCAGCAAAATAACAAAAAAAAAAAAATAAGCAATTCTGCAATGTTTTATTTCTTTTTTTTTTTTTTTATTTAAAGTTTTTATTTTACGATAAAAATGTAAAAATGACCTAGGAATAGGATTCTGCAGGTCAGTACGAGCACACAGATACCAAACATACACTCTTTTTATTTTAAGTGGTGAAAAAAATTCTGAGATTTGTAAAAAAAAAAATAAATAAAAAATTTTGCTCTTGTCGCCATTTTCCGAGAGCCGTAATGTTTTCATTTTTTGGGATATGGAGCTGTGTGTCGGCTTAGTTTTTGCGCCCTGAGTTGATGTTTTTATCAATATCACTTTCAGGTACATAAGATGTTTTGATTGCTTGCTATTTCATTTTATTGTGTTGTTGCAGTGGCCAAAAAACTGCAATTCTCATGTTCAGATTATTTTCTCATTACGCTGCTGACCGATTGGCTTAATGTATTTTATATTTTCATAGACCGGACTTTTACGAATGCAGCGATACCAAATATGTGTGATATTTTTTTATTAATATTTAATGGGGGGAAAAAGGGGGAGATTTGAACTTTTAGATTTTTTTTCATATTTTTAAAAAACTTTTTTTTTTTGCTTTATACTGAGAAAATCATGATCTCCTATGAAGAAGTAATGTGATAACAGTCACAGGGGTTATCAGCAGACCCCTGGCTGTCATGACAATCCATCGGCGCCCCTGCGATCACGTCATGGGTGTGCCAATGGGCATGTGGAATGACGGGCTCCCCTGCCGACATGTGTTAACAGCCACGGGCAGCGCTCCACTCCACCCACGGCTCTTACAGGCAGATGATGGTTGAATAACACAGGCATCATCTGCCAGGAAAGATGCTGGCTCGGCATGTGGGTCCGCATCAAAGTCAGGGAGCCGGCATATGACATACCAGGGGGTCATATGTCTGTAAGAGGTTAATCTTTGCAGTGGTGGCGCTGCCTGGAAATTGAACATTTGGTCACAGTATGTAGAGATCACAGCTGACCACTGATGATCATTGGGGCTGCCAGGATCAGATTTAGGGGGGGGGAAGGGGGCAGTTGCTTGAAAAAGTCTTTAAGTCCCCGGCACAAACCATAAATGTGATGTGAGCTGAGCCTGGACCTGGATCATAAGGAAACATTTCCTCCTGGAAGTGGAAAAGATGAGCTAAGGGACGAGACCGGTCAGGAAATCGCGTCCGGCTGCAAATAACCCTCTTCCTGCTCGGCTTTTATTTCCACTTGTTTTTCAGGTAAAAAGCAAAACAAAAGGCTAAAGATAACCGAGGAACGTCGGGGCAGCTGGACGATGGGGGACGCCTGTTATTCTCTACTTGGAGCCTCTCAGAGGACCCATCTTACAAGTGATGGTCAGAGGGTGACGGCTACAGGGCCGGAAAAGTGGAAAGGCCAGAAATTAAAGCCAGCTGAAAGCCATTCTCAGTCTTAGGTAGTTTATTGTTCTGCCCATGTGCGCAATAATCAGGTGATCCTGACACCTCAGTACTTGGGGACGTGAGAGGCGCACTCTGTCAGTACCGAGAAAATCTATCTGCTAAACCAGACAGTATCCCCACCAGAAAGATAGTTATAAAAACATCCAGGACCAGCAAAGGGCTGAGAAGTGTCCTGACACTAGATGTCACACATCCTGCATTATTCTCTAGAGCTGCACTCACTATTCTGCTGG